>OOFC01003523.1:20788-59571 GCA_900323345.1 Pseudochromis fuscus | reverse complement strand
TGTATAGGCAAATAATCACCAAGAGGAACAGCTTTTAAAGTCAACATATACATTTGTAATCGATGTATTATTCTTCCACTAAAACATTAGTTTGATCTGCACACATGATTTAATGTACAATACAATACAATACAATACAATATACTTTATTGTCCCCATAGGGAAATTTGTTTCAGACTCGTGCGCTGCACCCAACATGCTTCCAAACAACATGATAAAAAAAAACATGCACACATTCCACAATCTAAAATATTGCCCATACAAAAGCAACATCTATTGCACAGACCCTGTGGTAAAAACACCATGAAAAATGTTGCACAGTCCCTGCAACCTCATACACCACTATGTAATCTTTTGATCAATCTCTTATATATCCATGATAAAGAAAATAAAAAGGTTGGTTACACCAATAGATTGTATATGGAAATGGACGAAGCAACCAGGACTCAAAAATGAAGCCAGTGCAGAAAAGCATAAAGGTGCAATACGCCCGATGGTTTGAAAATCTGCATTTTCAATCATGAAATACTCTGTCAAAAAAAATAATAATTCACAGGTCATTCTGGTGTCATTAGCTAAAGTTAATTTATCTCATCAGTCATCTGGTGGTTCATCTGAAAAACAAATCAGAATAAGTAGATATCAGGCTTTAAAAAGAGGAATATTTAAGGGCGTGGTCAGCAGAATCAACAAGTCTGGTCTCCAATGAGAGCAGCGCGTTAGTGGAGTCTCATACACATTGGACAGTGATCTCAGATTCAATTGTTGGACCCGCCTCCTCACTCCTTCCTTCATATACAAATATGGTCACTTCCGGTTTCAAACAACCAACATGGTGACGTTCAAATGCACAGGTGATGTCACACTTGCTTCGTTCATTTCTATATACAGTCTATGGTTACATTAGAAATAAATTAAAACATACATTTTCCAGCAATTGAAGCACCAAAAAACTAAAAAATTAACCCTTTAAAAACAGTGTGCAGCTTTAATTTTACTAATGACATTTATAAAAACACATGTATGTATTTTCTTTTGTTGAAAATCAATTTATTAAATAAATCTATGTAAAATTACTGAGGCAATGCTTTATTTTACAGTTTATCATCACTAATTGTATCGATTTTTATAAACATGTTTACAGCATTAAACTAAAATGTAACCGTTTATTTATTTATTTTTTTTAAAGTGAAATTACAGATTTTTTTAAACTAGACTGTTGAAATTAGAAACATTTTTAACCATGCTACAGATTTCATGTTTTTATGATTTCAAGCAAACTACACATTTAGGGAAAAAAAACATGAGCTCACATTGCTTGTAGGGAGGTTTATTTTACTTTCACCAACCTGAGTGAGTGTTTAAGGAGCTTGGACATTTTCAGAAAATTATGTCATGGCTTTTAAAGATCATTACCATAGTGGGACAGTGCATGTTGATCACAGAAAAGAAGCAAAGGAATAATTAAACAGTAATAGATTAATTATCTGTTTGAGTTTTTTTCTAATTATGATTATTGCCTTCTGTATTTAGGCAGATCTGGTGGATGCACACAGGCACCAGTGATTATTTAGGTGTCATTTTGAACCTGATGTGATTCCTTTCACATAATAAATACAATGATCGAGTCGTCCCCACCTGATGAGTGTCGGCTTAGAAATAAGCAAACAGTATACACAGCGTACAACATTGGGTATCCAAAACTCATTACTGTTTTTTCTGAATCTCCAAGTGAAATGCTGACTTTTTTAAAGTAAAAAGTTTGAGTTCAGCCCCTTAAGGATTGCCCTCGTAAACCGTAGTGTAAACTCTATTAAACACTTTATCTGAGTAATACTGTCTACCATGCAAAATTGCGGCTTGTAATGGCGGATAGATTAAATGGAATCACTCTCACCTAGTGGCAAATTCCACACCAGTAAGCAACAAATGGCTTGCCAAGCTCTGGGTGACATTTCTAGGGATTAGCTCATGATGTTGGGGTTGAGGCAGGACCCAGTGGGAGGGACAGTGGCTGAGTATCAAAACACCCTCCTCCTCTACCAGACACACACACAATATTTTTTTATTTATTTATGTATCACATGTGTATTTTTTTACGAGAACAGTAACAAAACCTTTTTTAAAAAAAGCACTGCAGCAGAAAATGTAAGGCCACCGATGTTGCCGCTGGTGTGTGAACGGGTGAATGAGAGGAAAATTGTAAAGCACTGTAGACAGCGGAGGTAAAAAGGCGGTGTATAAGTGCAGTCCATTTACCTTTTTTTTTTTTAAAATATATAAACCGCTGGTCTTAAGAGACACAGCCATCACCACCGGCACATGTCTATTGTGAGGTGAACAGAAGCTGGTGTACAGTCAGCTTTACGGTACGGCAAACAAAATGCACAAATTAACAGATGTGACAGTCAAGGTGAGCGTGCAGCCTGAAGTTACTTGGATTTGTCTGTCTTCTGACTTTATTTTGAGTCTGTATCTGACTGCCTTGCATGCATCAGGACATCTCTTGTTTGGCTCTGTTTTGTAAGGGCAATAACCGCAAATTGGACAATGTATTTGTTTGTATTTTGGCTTTCTATTGTCTTTTGTCTTGCACTTGATTGGAATCAAACTCATCTTTGTTCGGAGTTTGATCTCTTGCCTCAAGATAAACAGTGTAAAATGAGAGAGAGGAGGGGGAAAAAAAATGGAAAATATGGAAACACACAATGTAAATTACCGTATTTTCCGGACTATTCCGCACCTGTCTATAAGCCGCTATTGAATTTATTCGAACAGTTTCATGTCATCCACTCCGACAGGGTCTGATGTGACGACGCTAAATGTATCGGCGGCACGGAGCTTGCTAGCTTGTAAAAAGCTAACGAGCTTGAGAAACACCAGTGTTTAAGTTCAAAGTGTCGGAAAAAAGTAGCAGCTTATAGTCCGGAAAATACGGTATATACAAAATAAAGAGGAAGAAAAACATCTCGACAGTTGCTGAGGGAGACGTGGTCTGAGCTGAGATTTATAGAAAACTCCGAGAGGTTATGTTAAGCAAAGAGGAGGGCAGGTAAGCTATACAGGATGGAGAGAGGTAAAAATGAAAGGATGCAGTAGACGTGTGAATGGAACAGAAAGAAAGACCTATAGCAAGGATGTCACAGCTCCTCTACAAAATGCTTCAGCTCTGAACGTGGGCGTAACGGCCATGGCATCCGCTGAGTCAGAATACTGCCAATCAAGTGCAGGTCTGCGAGAATTGATGGACGATGAATGACATTTAAATGTTCAGCTTGGGAACTACAGGATCCTTCCCTACACATCTAATGTGTGAACGCTCGCTGTCTCTGTAATTGAAGGTTTTTATAGTTGGATGTAGAGCAAGAAAACTTTGATTCTGATGTTTATTCCGCTCTGTGAAGTGTTGTTGTCCTCATTAAAGTTTCCTGTGGGTATCTGCATTGTGAGTGTGCACCTCCACTCAAGTGCAACTCTCCTCAGAAACATCAATAATGTTAGTTAAAGTTGATTTTTTTTTTTTTTTTAAATAAAAGTCTTCTCTCTTACCTTGACTGCTTTGTTCTTCCAAATATCCAAACTGTACATCTAAATAATACATCGACGCTAAAAATTCTGTCCTTCACATTTCCTTTAAAATCTTATGATGCATCCTGCAATCAAGGACATAGAAATAAGAAATAAAAGCACAGAAAACCTGCAGGGTTACCTTTGACCTTCTCCATCGCCTTGAGTCTAGGCAAAGACAAGCAATTAAATTAATAATCCACAACTGTCTATGATATATTAAAATGATCGGACCTTCCCTCACACCACTAACAACCACCATCAAACTGTCAGCCTGTGGGAAACTGTCCTTCAGTTTTTCACTGTACTACTGTCCTCTCAGAGAAGCTGTGAGTCTTCGCCACCTTTTCTCCTTTCAAACTTGCTTTATTTTGTCTATGACCTTTTCCCTCCTATCACTTGCAGGATCAGTATGCATTCTGCTCTCAGAGTGATTACTTCTCACCCTGTCAGCTCACCTTGACTTCACCTGTCATCCCTCCATCTATTTTCAATGTGATATTTTCTTTCTCACCTCTTATTAGTTGTGCTCATCTGAAGTCTCTGTTGAGAACCTGTCTTTCTGTCTCCTCTTCTGTCACAGACACACACACACAAGCACCATACACTTGCACACACACTGAAAAGGATCATTATTTTAAGTTTAAACCCAGACTATTTTCAATTAATTTTGAAATATTTTTTTAACAATAGCCATTTACTGTGTTTGCATTTGTACGGCTACTTTATTTCAGATTTCCTAAATAAATCCTGAAAAAAATTGCCTTTGCATAATGTGCAATATGATTTTGTTGATAACAGCCTGACTGTCCCAGTTCACTCCCTGTAAGGACTAGATTAAGTTAACCCTAATACACAAGGAAGATCCCTGCCTTACTGTTTTATATTAGAAGTGTTGAGCTGCATAAACACTATGTTAACATCCTGTAGCGTCCATTGTGAAACAGTCACAATGGAAAACTACCTGATTACCTGTATCAAACACAAAACAAATATGAGTTTATTTGGCTACAGTGTAAAAAGATACAGCAGTTATTATTGTGGTGCAAATATAGCAAATTTCTATAATATATGAGAGTTCCCGCCAGGCGCCGTGAACGGACACACATTTGCGTCCGCACATGTTGAAAAATTTGTAACATTATCGCAAAACCCAATCAGCAACATCACCTGTGTACACCTGTGGAGGATGCTGCAGACACAGATGATGCCATTTTCACAGGTAAAAGGCAGAAATACTTCATTGTTGATGGTGAAAATAGTGATGGTTGTGGTTTCTGGATGGCACGTTTTCCTGAAGGAAACTTCTATTGGCTGTTCACATATGATGACATCTCCAACATTAACCCAGCGGCCGTATTTGTACAAGAAATGTGAGGTGAAAATTTGCTTTGGCCTGAACACAGCTTAACAGAGTAGTTTGACAGGGACTGTTAGATATCTTAATGATTACAACTTTAATACAAAGTAAATGGAATTTAATGTACAAGCAACACTGGCACAATATGATGTTTATTTGTTTCAAAAGTTTATTGTAAGAATATCACAGCCTTTTTTTTCTGAGGTCTGAAAAGTGTTGAGGCTGCACTACCCACCAATAAACAATAAACACATTGTCCACCACGATGGGTGAAGTCCCCGTCAGCCTGTCACTAACAAATATGTCACCTTCGCTGACCCTTAATTGTTGATCTGCCTTCAGCTACTCGATGTCATTTTAAATACTTGACTGCCACAGTGAGATGCATCATCCCACTGAGCAGTGTCAAAATCAAATCAACAGTGTCTGAGATATTGTGCATGACACATGGATGAGCAAACAAATAATTTTAGTGCCTCTTCTGTGTTTTCTTGTGTTGGCAAGTCTTTAGCACTTAGTGTGAAACTGCACTGGCTCTTCAGGAGAGATGCTTGAGACTCCGCATTGTCCCATGATGCCAAAATTTTTTTTTTAGCATGAACATGTTTACACTAACATATTTGTAAGTGAAAAACATTTATATGTGGTTACACAGTGACAGCACAGTATTCTTCACTCGTCAGTGTTGTGCCTGAACGAGTTCAGTCAACGCTCATTCATGAACTCGTTCATATTTTGGGCGAACGTGAACTGAACATACCGTATTTCTGAATTGAACGGCGCTCTCTCACAGTTTAATTTTTTAAGAGAGGCCAGATTTCTGCCAGATTTCGCCTTACAGGTGAAAACCAGGCTAAAGCACAACCTAAACGGGCCTTAATATGTCGGGGGGGGAAAACACCCAATCTGGCAACAGCAGCCACCACAGAGTCGCACCGTCGCATGCGACATCAAAATGCGAAGCATCGCAGCAAAAACAAATGGAAGACAACAGCGCTACCTCAGGTTCTGCCTCCATGATTAATACTTCATCTTCGTATGATTACTTTAAATAGTTTTATGAAAAGGTCAGTGATGATGCCGGTGGGAAAAACCTTACCTTTTTGTGTAAACTTTGCCCGTCGAGTTTCAAAAAGCAACTCTGTACATCAACAATGTCAACAGCAAATCTGAGACGGCACTTTGAACTAAAGCACCTGGCGAGCCTTTCAGGGTATGTGCAAGTGACTAAAAAATAAAAAGACAACATATTGGAAAAAAAAACACTATGAACTAGTTCATTTTTGGACCTGTGAATTTAGTTCAAAATGTTGAATTATGAACTTTGAACTGAACTAGTTTATTTAATTTTTTTTTTTTAAACTGAACTTTGAAGTAGTTCATGTAGAAATTGAACTTTCCCAACACTGTCAACACTCATTTTATTTTTTGATTATGTCCCTGATTGTGGTATGTATATATTTAAAGTTAAAACTAGAAAGCACTTGCGGAGCAGCACCTCTGATAAAACATAATCCAGCTTCACTGATGGTACAGAATGAACACTGTTGCTGACAGTATCTTTTTAAAACATTTTCCCTTTAAGGACAATAAGGATTTTCTAGGAATTCAATAATCAAACCAAAACAGCCAAATGTGTCAGTTTTATATCTATACTCTATGTATACACCTGTTCTAATAGAAAAAAAATATCTCTGTTAATGTCTAGAGCACAGGAAACCTCTATGTAAAATAGGCTGGAAGGATACACCCTGAGGATCAAATAAAGAATTTTATGTAAAACATCCAAAGGTTCAGTATCTACTGACTCCAATGAGTCTATAAAAATAATTACTCTGTCTACATGTTGGAAATAAAATGTCTGATTCACATGTTAACATTTGTAGTCTTGTTTACACCTGAGAAGCAGTTTTATTTATTTCTTTATTTAAATTAAACTGAGACTGTTCAAACATCTGCTGGAGTTCTCAGTGTCACACTCTAAATTTTAAATTGCTAAATTTCTGCAATTAACCAGGAGGCATGAGCCCGGATCCTGGTGGATTTTTCCACAAGCTAAACGCCATATGCTTCACTGAAATTCACTGTACACACTCTCTCACACTCCCATAAACACAGCCTCCCTCCTTCACACACATGCGCATTAAGATTCCATCCCATTTCGAGACGATGTCTGAAAGGATTCATCACGGTGACAGCACCACTTCAACACATTTTTCAGTTTGTCAGAAGTCTCTTTCTTAGCGCTTGTTCCTCACTTCTCCTTGGTTTCCTCTGGTGTATTGCTCTGAGTCCCGCTCAAAGCACACAGCAGGGGATTAGTCCCTATCACAGCGCTCACTAGCCCCAGATCAGTTCACCAGGGTTAAGGTGCAGCTTTCTCTGAAGATACCGTTTTCTTTGTGAGAACTCTCGCAGTGACATGTTGAAGGAGCCCAGTCAGAGTGGAACTTTAATGCTATGATAACCCATTTAAGTTGCTGTCTCAGTATAAATACTCCCTCTCTCGCACGCTCTTTGTCTCTCTTTCTCTGTGTCTGTCTCTTTGAGCTTCGGGACCTGCAGGTTTATACTCCTGCTTGACACCGCAACAGATAATGAGAATATTTGTCATTCGCCAAAGCACTGTGGGAGATGGAGTATTAAAAGGAAAAGTAAACAGTAATGAGATGGTGGAAGAAAAAAAATAATAAGTTGGGGGAAAAAAATGTATAAAACAGATATTATACATGTCTGGTAGTGAATAGTTCAACATACTGGGAGCCTGGGGAGCATGGGAAGACAATGACCTAGCTTAAAATATAATTTATGATACTTACTATTATTATGTTAAAATTTATATTGCTGCATATTCAAATTATACACGAACATGTGTGTGCCTGTTATCCGCTGACCAGTTTGGACTTTGCCTCTAAGTTCATGTGGCAAAATAAACCAAGACACTGATCTGCAGGACAGAACTTTATGTTTTTAATTTCAAACTTTTGGGTAAATTTAGAGAACATTTCCATTTATTTCAAATTGAGAATTAAAGTTTGTCATGGTTTTTATTTCAGTCTCATAAGATTTAAAATTGAATCGCAGGAGTTTCGCCTCCTCTGATAGATTCTCATCCCATCAGCATCTTTTGTTAAAAACTCATCCAGCTCGTCCTGCATGCAAATCAATTTTCCTTTGAGCAGTGGAAAATTAAAGAGAATAAAATGTCACGGATTATACCAGCAAATTAACACATTTCTCAAAATGTTGTAGTATTCCTTCACAACTTAAACCTACATCCATGATTTGCAAAGCTGAGATTTTAGATCTTTTCTTCAACAACTGCATCATACTGAGGCGCCGCAAAGCAAATCACCTTCTTAATTTATACATTTCATACAATATAAAGAATAATAATAATACTTTTTATCAAGTAATATGGTAACTCAAAAATCATTTTTACTCTGAATATTTTACAACAAATGTAAACAAAATGTACATATGACATATGTCATCAGCTCCTGGATTAGAGATAAGGTTACCAGTGGTTCAGTATATTTACCCACAAAATGTTATGAGGGAAAAAAAAGAAACTTAAAGCTGCAGTTGTTGTTCAAATTGATGATGACATGCCCTTTGCAGATCTGCAGGGATTTTCTGTGAGGGAATTAAGAGTTGTCAGATATGACCAATACCCTACAGATGATCCTAAGATGGATTGTTGAGTGCAAAGCAGGTAAAACTGATACATTTGTCAACAACATACGATAAAACTCTTAATTGTGAACACCATAGTATTGTAGTTTTTAATCCATGTATTTACTTTATAAAGACTGAACAAATAAAAGCACCCGTCCCATGTATCTTCTTGTCAGCACTGATGTTGTAATTAAGATCACAATCTCTCAAAATCACTCTGAAAATAAGAGTAAATGCCATCGAGTTAAATGTCCATGTATACACGTAAGAAAAGCAAAAAATCAACATGTTCCCGACCAATGTATTCCTCCTAGTTTGTGCTAGCTTTGGATTAGAGAGTGAGTGACCCCGAGTGAGGAATAAATATTGTTTACAATCATCCAACTTTACTATATAACTGACTTTGACACATTTGATTGTTAAAGTCAGTGGATAATCTACCAGGGGACTAAAAAAGGTTTTCATGTTTCCAGTTGCTTCTCAATATACATATTGTTCATTAGGTCAACAAAGAACTGACATTTAAGAAGTGGAATAAGACTGAATACTTTTAAAGGTCTTTAACCCATAAGAACCCAGAGCCATCTCTCCTTAAGAGAAAATTATTAGGGATAAAAAACAGACCAAACAGACCACAATGAACATATTCCTGAAGGTCTGTAATGTTACAAGTAACATCACATGTCATGAGAACACAAATTGACTCACTGTCACATGACTGCCCCAGGACTACATTTACAATCAAGGATCAATCTGCATACAGATCTTGCCAGCAGCATTTAAAGGGCTTGTGACACCCCTTGTCTCCATGGGGTCTTATGGGACAAAATTAAATGAATATATAAAAATCCATAGCAGCAGTTGAGTAGGATAAAACTACAAGTTGCTGTAATGAGCCACTTTAGCTATAGCATGCACAATTCTCATTCCCAGCAGTGTAATCCAAGAGTCCTCAGATTTCCTTCTCCCTATTGTGACTAATCATCAGCATAGAAGATGCTCTTCATCAGCCCACCCGTCTGCTCGCCCTAGCTGTTGGCAGCGACTGCCACGATAATGACTGAGGCTACTCTGAGACGATGTTTACTAGCTGACAGCAGCACCCTGCTCTCTCTGTATGCTCCAGCAAGCATTTCCATTTAGCTCACTTCTGAAGCTCCTGCCTAATTTCTCTTTGGAGACAGAAATCCTTTAAACCCCATTGTATCCTGGGGCAACATATTTACTGAGGGCTGGCTTTCCAATACCTGAGAGAGATTAACACTGCTCCCTGATTTATGAATCCATGCCACCCACCCACAGGCTTGGTCAGGGGCCCTAGCTACTCTACCCTGCTACTTCCTCTTCACACAATGGGATTTAGGTATCAGAGGGAACACACAAACACAAACACACACTTCCTCACATACGGCAGAACTGGTTTAGGGGAGTTAAACAGCGAATATGCACAGCACAGATCATCCCTCTGTATTTTAAGAAAAGGGAACATAAAATTGGCTGGGGGTGACACTGGCAGTCTCATGACACTCTCAGCGAGGGAACAGAGCTCAAAACTAAACTTGAAGAATATCACCTGGACAGAATTAAACTGCACAGCTTCACTTTGATATAGTTAAAGGATGCAAACAGGTACTCTAAGTCGGTCACTGCAGTATTGAGCTCTAGTCAAAAAATCTGTGACAGCCATCTACTGTTTTGGCATCTCCCCATCTCAATGGCATCACTGGCTGTCTGTGACTGAGGTGGTCGGATGGCTGCCAGACTGAGTGACAGCCTGGTATTTGTTTATCCTGGATAGTCAATTGCTGGGCATCTGTACTCCAGAAACAACAAAGCTGCTGGCACAGAGTTCAGTGTTTCTGCAGGCTTGTCTGTTATTCTTATTCAATTGAGAGAAGGCTTTTAAATTGTCCTAATTTCCGCAATAAAGCATTCATGAAAGACATCATGTCATGTATTTATGTGGATAAATATGCAACAATAAAATCAGACAGTTATAACGCTGGCAATATCTTTGCAACATATGTCTTATAGTTGCAATCACACACATGCGTGGAGGCCTCTGGGTATTTAAAAATGTTCTGTGTGGAGGGTCTGAGCAGCAGCACAACTGGTGGCACTAAAAATGTTTGTGTGTCTCACATTTTTCTTGTGGCCTTTTTGCATTTTATTGCATTTTTTATGACTTTATGGCAGTGGATAAACATCTTCTGTTTAGGAGCTATTGTCTTTGGGTCATCTATTGTGTTTGCTCAACAGCTATGCAAAAATAGAAAAACGTGAATTACACAGCGTCTAATTTACTGCCCGACCTCTAATTAGCTGTTTAACAATGACAGGTTACACTACAATGGTCTTTCTGGTGTATTCCTCTGTAATATTCTCTTGTTGTATGTTATTAGTGTAACTTCAATGATATTTCTACTGACAGAGTTTAAGATCCACTGTATTTGGGGGATAGTTTGAAATATTAACAGATAGAGAGCATCACACTGTCACACACATTCAGACTCTGATGGATTATTCTAAAATTGTTACTACATGGTAACTACAGGTGTAAAATATTACCAATATGAATCGGTTATCAGTTTCAACCTTAAAGATGCGAGTGCATCAATCCATGTGCTTGTAAATGGATATAAATGTAAAACGAATCGGACGATGGCCCAAGTTATTAATCAGTTTACTGAAGCATTCTCGCGTTGACATGGGACTATCGTGTTACTTAAACGAGACTTATGTCAGACTAACGTTGCTTGCGAGGGAAGAACATGTCCGACAACATCAATATAATTTGCAGTGACAAATTATTTCATATTCCTCCCTCTCGCTGCTAAAGTGAGGCACCTGGACATGCTTGTGGGAGACAGACTGAAGTGTATATTCAGAAAGTCAAATGTTTGTTCATACAGAGAGGTATGTCTATTGCACAATGACAGTTTATTCTGAACTGGATATCCTCATATGCCTTTTGTTTCTTACTTTCTGTTAACACTATCCATACTTTACAGATTTCAGTACATTCAGCTCTGTTTAATCACAACCTACAGTAAAGGGCTTTACATAGACTTGAGTCTTATTTGCATCTTTCTGCTGCTTAGTGGTGAATGTATCTTCAAAACAACCTTTGTTTATTGCAGGTATAAAGGTGAAAACATTCAACTTTGTTGCAAAAGCATCACATCATGGCCAGAGCCTGGTGTCTGGATTAATGCAGCTGTAAATGCTTTTGGCTGTGACACTGAAGTACTTTCGTCTCCATCTGCAACTGAGCTCAGAGCAACACAGTCTGCTTCTAGTCCAACCAAAGTTGAAAGTGTCCTAAGTCACTGCCTACATTTCAAAAACCGATCATACGCTGCACGGTAGGAAGATCATGCCAAAGTGTAAGTCTACACACCCCCTTCACATAACCCAAACCCACTCACCAGCCTGTGCTCTATCTCTTCATTCTTCTCTCTTCTCACTGACTTTATTCTCTGTGGCAAAGTGATGATATCTTCAGGAAGAAGAAACTGAATTTGCTGTCTGTGCTCTGTAGGTTCAAGAACAAAACCTACGCACAAATTTTGCCATTTAAACTTCTACACACACTTCAGTAAACCACTGTGCAGATGATCATAACCATAACTGGAGCAGACAGAGAGCAGAAGGAGTTTGGGTCAGTTTTAGGCTGTATTCAGACCAGAAAAGTCCTTTGGTCCACTTGTTTGGTCCGGACCAAAAGCGGATTTTATTTTTTTCGTTTGGTGAGGTTCCTATTCAGACTGCACTTTTTGCAAGTGGACTATATTCTGTAAACACATCCACGTGTGTGACGATCGGTGCTCTCATTGGACAGCACTGACAAAGGGCGGCACACAGATAACACCCGGGAATGGAGGTAAACATGGAATTGTTCGGACGACCGCTCGAAGCCCCTCTCCTTCATTTTCTCATTAAACATGCTGAAAACAACTGCATTTTTGTGTCTTATCAAGTAGTTGGACTATGTGTGCATCTGCCCAAATATCCAAGAGGCACAATGTCTCTTCGTTGCTCCAAGTCTGTCCACAGCTCATTGTTTGTAGCATGTAGCATTAGCGTTAGCAGCAGCAACGAAGGTTTTTTTTGTTTCACAATGCTTGGCTGCGGTGGCACATGTATCCTGTAGTTAGTTCGGATGGACCTTGGTTTGTATTCAGACCTGCACAAGAGAACCAGGATCCACACCAGAGTTCGTTTGGAAGCGGACCGAGACCACCTCAAAAACAGGGTCTCGGTCCAGTTGTTTGGTCCGCACCAGGGTTTGATTGTGTCTATTCACACCTGCATGGAAAGTCCGGACCAGTGTGGGAAACGAACCCTGGTCCGTTTAAAGCGGTCCAAACAGTCCAGGACTGAATAAGACCTTAGTCTCAGTGCAGAGGTTTGGTGACTAGGATTATCTAATATTAACAGAAATCCAAGCTAACCATCTTACTGCACTACTACCAACTTCAAGGTTGCGGTGTCACTTCAGACGTCCCCATGTGGGACTTACAAAAGTTCTGTTTAACTTCAATTACTACTGTGGTACTCGTGAAGCCTTAAATAGATTTTTAAACTATTCTAAATTCATCCTTTGCAACAGATCTTCAAATATTACCACCACCCGTGGATCTGTGTGAAATAATTAGCCAGAAGTTATATTGCATCATCTGCACAGACGTGTGTGTGCGTTGTCATGTGCATGCTGGAGATAAACAAAACAGGGGAATCGCTTTTAATAAAATAAAAGCTCCATCTCTACTGGAGATCAAAAACTTTACAGGGATACTTTAAAGATCCTCATATATCATCCTCCATTAATAATATGTCAAATTATAACAAAGAGCCAGACACAGAAATTGAAACTTTGGTTAAGTTTGTGTGTGCAAGACTATAAGAAATGAGAGATTAGGTTGTGAATGTGGAGCATTGATATTTGATACATTCTGAGTCTGCAGTGGTGTCTTTTGTTTCCAATAAATCAATCCTTCAACTGTGAGCGCTACATCAGCTCTGAGAAGTTAGTGGCCTTCTCCTCCACACCCCTGGTTTGAGGTTTTCAACTTGTATATTCTATAATGTTTACAATCACACAGTTTGCTGAAAACAAGCTGTATAAATGCAACATTGCATTCACAGACAAAACTCTTAAAGTGCCACTCCAATCAAGGGAAGTGCAGTAAAGTTGTAGAGTATACAGTCAGTTCCAAAGTAAATCAGTTGTGGTTTTGTGTGGTGCAGCAATCCAACAATTTTCCATGACAACAAGCCTGGTGACACAAAGGTAGAATTCAGTGAAGAAGCCGCCAATCTTCTCTGCCATGGAGAGACAATTGGGACGCCTGGGAAATATAGCACCAGAAAGTTGGCTCTAGCAATTATAAAAACATGGCACTGTGACCATTTTTCTTGCCTGCAGCATATTTTCACAATATTGTGACTAAATAAGTAGCCAGCATGCTAGTAAAATATGTTGACAGCATTAAAAAATATAAAATAAAATAAAATAAAAGTGCCTAGCCCTAACAGTCAGACATGTGTTGGTGATTAACACTAGTGTAATTGTAATATTTCACAGTATTTCCATATTTAATGAAACATTTCCTGGTCAATTGAGATTAAAATGTAATTTGTTTTTATGACATGGATATGTGCCAGAGTTGGGACTTGAAAAGATGCTTTGATGTTGAGACAAAGCAGTGTAGACTGGAATGAAGCAGAATACCTCAACAAGGGAGTTATCCATCATCCTCTGTCCATCAATGATTTATGGTTAAAGTGGTTCCATTTTCATGGTAGAGGACATAACAATCTTGCATTTGAGCATTTTGTCTCTCTCCACCAAGCCCCTTAACAGCTTCCCCTCTCCCAGTCACATTGTGCTATTTCAACAAGCACCTTGCCCACTCACCCCTTCCTCCAATGTGCTTCTTCCTCGGTTACTGTCACTTGGTTGTGTTTCAATGCATAAATTGCACAAGCAACTATTTTGGTGAACCATGCTCCTGTTAACATCACTCATCTTCAAACAGTTCCACATATACGCTTCAACCAGCCCCACAACAGCAGAGTGGATGTAAATCCTTAAGATGAAATAAAAGAAAGAATGAAAATAAAAGAACAACTAAATGAAGTGTAGTAATGCAGTGTGTTGACTCACCTCTGATTTCATCTTAAATGTGATTCAATTATGAATGAGTAGGAGGATTATTCGTCTCAATAGATAAAACACCTAATAATATTTTCTTACTTTAATCCCTACTAACGCGTACAATAATTGCTGACATCGGCCTCTTAAACTCTATTATCAATGACAAGTGATGCTGGATGCACGTATTCATTGGATCCTACATTACAATCTTCTGCTGGGTGTTGTGCACTACAAGCACACAACTCTCCGTTTATGTGTTCTAGACAATCCTTTGACTCACAACATGAATTTCATATCATTGTCCTATTGTAAGCTGAAGAAATAAAAGTGTCAAAGACAATCTGCTGAAATGATTTACTTAAACCTACTTACAATACTGAACAAATCATTTGTTCCCAGTAAAATACAGTCTGCAGACCAACCTATGTACAAATATAAGAGAGTAAACTTTTAAAATGCTTTATAATGAAAATAACACTGAGGATAAATGCAGCTGTGAAAAAATAAAGCACTGAACTTGACAATAATACTGTTGTGTTAGTTTTTATTCCATCATTAACATGTCAGCAAAGTATAGGAGCATAGATACATTGATATTAGCATTTAATACTAAGGTTTACAACTGGTATTGACACTGGTATTATTATTATTATTATGATGATCATCATCAATATTAATTAATTAACAATTAGAAAACAATATTTTCCGAATAACACACAGACCAGTTTTGGTATTACAGCCAAAAACACCACAAAACTCATACAAATATTTTTTTTGTAAACATGTCATCAACTGTTAAAGCAGCACTCTTAATTTCAATATGTTATTTTTGTTTACTCATCTTTGGTGTCCAGTCTTGATGGTTTTGTTTTGTTAAAAAAATGAGAGTTATCCTCCCCCTTCATTTATATCATCAATGATGGTGATAATTGCTCTATCACAGCTCATCAGATTCAACATTAGTTGTTTACATGGTGGGCAGAGGCCATGTTTGGAGTATATAACGGATACAAAAAAAAAAAAAAGGCTGTTCTTTATAACGCAACCACTTTGCTCAAAAGCCAATTTAATTATAGGACATTAGTCTAATTTTGTGTCCTCGCAAAAGAGGACTCACAGACAAAAGCATGTATTAAGTACAGAAAGGCAAGCATCTTAGTAAATGTGTTTTTGGTTCTTTTTCTTTGATCAAAAGATGTTATTGAATTTAATTGAAAGTTTTAAGGACTACCACACAACATTTAATGGGAAATGTGCTCTAAAGGTAAAAAGCTAAGAACTCCAAATATGATGTTAATGGATGTTTTTGGACTTCTAGTGTAAACAACCACTAAGATGCATTGAGATCCGATCACTGAAACCACATGTAGAGGTGGTCTGGGACGCATGTGACCACTTATGTTTTGTAGTGTAAACGCTAATGCTACCTGATGTGTCCCTGATATGGACATAATAGGACATACGTCATCCATGCAGGACCGTCGTCCTGCCACTGTTTGTCCTTAGTGTCCTCTCACCTGAAACAGCTGGAATAGCCTCTACATGTACAACTCTTGCATCATTTCCTCTCTTTAATCTAACATTGCTAAATGTTGGGCCCTGACGTTGCCATGGTGACATCCAAACACAATAGGTTAACCGGGCAGTTTGGAGATGCATGTTGAATACAGATGTAAACACAGATATGTCTCAGCTTGTGATCCGATTGCCCAAGACACAATTAAATACCAAGTCTGAACACACCCAGTGACGTGGTTAACAGTTTCTATTCATTTAAATTCACCTAAACCTGGCGAGTGACATGAGAATCTATGGCAGATAAGAAGCTATAACAAACACCCAGAACTTGACAGCTTTGGGTTCATTTCCAAGTTTAATCATCACTATAATGAAAGTCACTCCATAGATTACCTCTCTTTTTTTTTTTCGCTTACTGGCAACAATCTGAAATCTATATTGTCCAGTGTATGTACTGAGGGACTCTTCTTTTTTAGGCGTCCTGTGATATGCCTCAATTATATTTACCTAGTTTTCTCTCATTCTAAATGTGTCTTTACTTGTTTATTGGCTTATGTTTGTAAATGATCAATTTACACAAACAAGCTTTTGAGCAGAAATGCGGGAATACGATTTGGCTCACGTAGATATGTATAAAAATGCATCCAAAAAATTATGCTATAGGAGAATACACAGAACTGTGCATCAGGTAAATGTAGCCCAATTGGCAACACACAGTAATCTCATCACTCTTTTTTTTGGCTCTCCTCACTGTCAAGGACAATTCAATTCAGATACGTCTTTAAGATTCTGTTGTTGTTTGTAAAGCTGATTTATCTTTTTTTGTTTGTTTGTTTTACTCCTATTTGACCTGCAGACCTCTCAGGTCATCAGACACGGGGCTCTTGGTTATTTCATAGTCTGTGTTTGAAGCTGAAGGTTTGCTGCCAGACAGGAAGAACAACCTTTCTCATTATATCGGTTACTCACACTCCAACGACTCATTCAAATTTCATCTCACAGTCAATTTCTATTGGCCTTTGACTTTCTATGTGTGCGTGCAATTGTGTATGCGTGATCGTGCAAGTGATCTCTTGTCTTGTCTCTTACTGCGTTTCTTGTTTCCAGTGTTTTTAAATAATTCATATAGCACTTTGGTCAATGATGGTTGTTTAAAATCTATCTCACCCCCTCTCCCTCCTCTGTTTATTCTGGGCACTCTTCTGTCATGTATTATTTCAGCCTCTTTACAGTCGAGGGACTTTCATCCCTGCACATCCAGTCTGGCAGACCTCAACAGCCAAGCAATCAATTGTAATGTTTTCTTTTTTTTTTTCTTCCGAAACCTAACTGATTGTCATAATTACATATTCATCCCAACTATGCATTGTTTGATGAATGTGTAAAATGGTCATTTATTTGTTTCATTAGGTGTTTATTCTGCAGGAACAGTTGAAAATGACTGCACTCTATAATTGCAGAGGGACATGCAGTGGTCCTGGAAAATATTCAGCGTGTGTCTATTACTTTCCTCCTTACGGTTTATTTCATTTATCTTTTATTAGCCTGACCTAATAAAGATGGAAACTTCAATTTCAAGTTAATATTTGGTTCTCAGTGCAACACAAAGTGAAGGAAAATGAACTATGATGGAACATGAACATTAGAGATTCTCCTGAGCTCTGTTAGTTAAAAGCACCTTGAGGATGAATTGATATCAAATCTTTCTATATTTTTTAGAGTGTCTCCAACAAGCATTGCAATTAGGACACATGCTTATGTCTTCTTTGTTTGTTTTTTTTAACGAATCAACAACTGCAGTACAAGTTGTGTTTGGACTCTGCTAAACACAGTATTTCCCTGGGGTGTGCTCAGGATTTTTACTCAACTGCAGCAGATTAGTATCAGTCCACTGTGTTTGGTCCAGACACACCAACATAAACCTCATACAGACATTTTTAAATAGATTTTGGGCAATTTTTACTTTCATTCGACCGTTTTTATCTCACACAGAGAATAAAAATGGCGTCAATGCCAGACAGACAGCACTGAGTTGAAAGAGTGGTTTGTATCTGCTCTATAATCCATGGGATTTAGGAGCCTAATCTGACCTGATGGTCTTTCCTTTGCTCTTTGCAGCCATGTGAAAGCAGCAAGTGTCTGTTGGGTTTTAGCCACAGGAAGCTCTGATCGTCCGGGCAACTCAAATGTGTTATTTTAATTCATTAGCGGGTCAACAATTAAAAGTTTTTTACTTCCTAAAAACCCCTGCAGGACCGTCCATTCTGGCTTCACCCAAAACACTAGTTGCCATGACAATGACTGCACACATCGAGTTAGTTTTTAGAAGTCTGGCCAGAAACTACATATTTTTCCTATCATGAAAGCTATGTAATGAGAAACTGGATTTGATGAGGTTTGAAAAGGTCAAACTTCATAATGTATATGAATTATTTTTTACAAAAAGGCCAGTTTATTCATGGATCTTTACCTAAGTCACATTTATGTTGCTATGTCTAACTCTAACCCAGTCCAACTAAAAATAAAAATATATAATTGAAAAACACACAGTGTGCAAAAAAAGACCATTATTGAGATCTTTGTTCACAGTGATTATGAAGTGCTGATGGTCATTTATTGCATGGAAATTTGCCTTCACATTATTGGACATGGATTCCCAGGATCATGTTACACCATGATTATAGTGTCATTGTTTATGTATATATCTCATCACTCATGCCATTCATGTTATCTTATGTTTTGCCAGTTGCTCCAATATCATATCACTTCCACCTGTCTTCCATTGTTAATCTTGTGTTTTTTGATTCATTCATTTATTTATCTGATTTCTCCTTTCTCATTAAAAGAGGATTTCTCCTGACGACCTGAACTCTAATTGAAAAATGTGGATATTAAAACAGAATGGCTTAATGTGCGCTTCAAGGCAAAGTGTAATGTTGAACGCAAGTGAAAGTTATCAAAGTGAACTTTACAAAGTTTACTCTGAAACTCACTTCCACCCACTAACATATGAAATGCCAAAGGCTGAAGGCTGTCACTCCTGACTGGAAAACAGGCTGCGTTCTCATTATACTCAAATACTGATGATTCCAAGCACATTAATCATATCTTGTGTGTAATTTGGATCATTTATGCTTTGATTTTGATATATTTGAAATCCCTCAGATATGATGGAGAACTTAATTACATCATCCTTCTCCTCAGCACCACTGTGCATCCACATACTCTCCACTTCTTTTTAGAGAAAAATGAAAGTAAACATGTAACAGCTTCTGCAAAAAAACATTTCTAAAAAAACCCCAAAACTTTTAACCTTTAAAATCGATCATTACTTGGAAAAAGGGACCTGTGGGGTTTCTGGATTCTTAACATTTGCTCACATACCATTTGCTCATATATTTCTGTCAGTTTTCTTTCTCCCTTCACAAAAAAAAAAAAATAATGAAATCACAATGTTGACTGAAGCCGCTGTGTCCTTGATTTCCATCCATCTGTTATTATTCTGCTCACTCTCATGTTCAACTGATTTTTTTTCTTTTTTTTTCTGCTGTGTTGTGTACAAACTTCTTTTTTCATTGTGTTAAAGCTTTAGCAATATCTTCAAGTCACAAAGAAATATAAAACATCTCTTTATGCTGTCTTAAAAAAAAAAAAAGAGAAAAGACAGACATCAGACTTTCACATCTCCCACACTGTGTATGTTTCCTTAATCCAGATGAAAGCCTCAACCTACGCAGAAGTCTCACCACTTCCCTGTGTTGCATAAGGGTGATTACTAAGTTCACTTTTTTGAACAACAGAGAAGCCAAGCTCAGAGGGTTTGTTGGTCAGTTTTACCCCGGATCACTTTATCATTTTAACCCCTTAAGCCCAGAATCTTTTTTTTAAAATCTGATTTCCCACCAAAGAGGCTTGCAGAAATATTTTATTTTGAAACAGATTGAGACTCTTTGTTCCAGTCTCTCATCTGGGATCTGGACGAATCTTTTACTTAATCAAATCTAAATTAAACAGCTTGATAACAATGACTTATTAAATACTGATTTGATTGAACCTGTTCTAAAAAAATCTCACCGGCAATTCACAATGTGAAGTGTGATGTAACCGAAAGAAAGTGCATCAACATTACATACATTTTAATCACTGTGGTACTTGACTGGTTGCAGCTTGGTCTCCATACAATGAACTCGAAGGTCTTAAAATGTTAAACATGAATTCTGTGTTTTGTGGGTGAAAATAACAAGATTAATTTATATACCCACACAATATAGTTTTAATATAAATTAGACTTTCTGTGCAGCTATCCCTCATCATCCACTGTATGCACAGTAAACATTAGCTGCTTTATAAGGACCACATACTTATCAATCTCACTTAAAGGCAACAATGTGATTTCAAGTGCTAACCAAAATTAAATAACCTTAAACTCACATTTTTTCAGTATCCTCTACAACAATGAGTACTCCAGACTTTTAAGAGGATATTTTTTTAAATCATGTCATTTTGTCATTGTGATTCTTTAAGGTCTTTTGAACAGCCTTAATATTTCAGAAAATAAAAAATAAAAGCAACAGTAATATTACTGTCAAGTCTTGAACAAAGCATCATGGAAAGACCACCCACTGTCAAGGTCCACATTTAAAATGTTGCACTGAATGAGGTTATTTTCAATAGTTTTAGAAGATAGTTTGCAGCTCAACTTCCAACATAAAAGTGTCAAATATCTTTCAGATAGTGTTTGCCTTTGTCAACAGACTGACTCATATCGTACAGTTAGTAGAAAACACTACGAGGCTTCTCAAGTCTGACACAGACTTATTCAGAACTAGTTAACCTGGACCCACCGAGTTCACACATCTGAAAGTACCACAGCAGGTAACACATCCCTCATAGACAGGACATAAAATCATTATCCTGCCAAGCAGCAGGTCAGTGATCAAAGACCACGGCTGTCACTGCTAATAGTTTGCTGACAGGCAAACAGCACTAACAAAACACTATTTCATTGATTAAGGACAAACATAATGCCTCATGTTGGAAGAGTGAAGTCAGTCAAGGTAACCAGACCTGTTGCAGGGAGTACAATCTAAATGGAGGGTTTTGTTTTTGCTTGACATGCTGTGTATAACTGCCTGCATTCAGAACGTGCATGCATGTCATATTTAAATAATCTTTATGCAGGATGAATACCAGTTTCACACACAGCATGAAAGTCCACGTGCCTGCCACGGAGAACAATGTGCTCTTCAACCGGCAAATAAATACTGACATTTTGAATACAATTACATTTCAAATATTACAACATAGTTAATTCTTGCTGGCTTCTGATGCTTGCGTGAACTTTTTGAAACTGCATTTGTCATCCTTCAAATTGACCTATATGATTTAGAGGAAGTGTGACTCTGTTAGATTACATTTGATTTCAAAATAATAACATAACATTGATATTGAATGTAGCATGAAGAAGCATCATATTGGTGGCATCTGCAAAACATTCATAGCAAATGTTTTTATTAGTTTTCTCAACAATGTCTGCTACTGGCACAGACACATAAATTTGGTTTTATAATTAGTTTGTGGCTGGTTAAGGTCAGATAGGCAAACAACCTAGATCGTGGTCTGGTTAAATATTCATAAAGTTGACTAACAACATCCACTAAACCTTAGTTTTCAGTGTCAAACATACTCCTGAGTTGCTGTTGTTCTTTGCATACTTTAGATTTTAAAAAAAGTAAACCTTTAATTTTGTAAAGGAAACATTTGATGATATATTCATATATCTATGTGCAGTATGTACGTATCTACCACCTGTCAGATTTTCCACTTGTGATAAAAACACTTTAATTTAAATAGATTTTTTGCAGCCAAAAAGCTAGTCCATTAGCCGTAGTACAACTGAGCAAGGTTAGGCCACACGAAGTTCAGTTTATTTGTGAAAACAGTGAGTCAGTAGTCCCACACAGTCCTCGCTGAATACATCTGCCAACCTTGAGTACATCTGCTAAGTTAGAGTGTGTCTGAAATCTGACGCACACACAGTTTACTCACAGCGCTTGTATTTATGTGATGCTGGCTGCTCCACCCTCAGCAGGCAAGCTGGCATCGACCTTGGGGCGATGCGCTTGATCTTTGCACGCGCCTCACCTCTTAATGATAAAATGAGAAAACTGGGTCGGTGATGTACATTCCCACCAGAAATAGTGGGAAGTTAACATCTTCAGCTGAGCACCAAGACTTCCAACTGGGAAATCATCTCTAAATAAATCAAATGAGTTTCACAAATAGGTGAGGAGCCTATGGGAGGCCCAGGTTTGCTCCTGGGAGGAATGAACAAGTCTGGATGATTAACTGAGAAATGAATGACCTGCTCATGTATCCACTAGAAACCTACTTGAGCAATCAAATGACTCTAAATTAAATGATATTTGGTATGTTGAGTCCTTTATAGGGACAGATGTTGTTTTTTTGACTATTTATTATCTCTTTTCAAGATGTTCATTCTTCACTGCAGAATGAGAACTGCATCTTCATTTTCTTTAACCTGTACTTCAAGACAAAGAATGTTCTGATTTCCCCGTCTTGGATACAATAAGTGGAAAATTGAAAAAAAAATCACATTGTCTTTGAAAGAAAAGACATCATTACAATGCACACAATGTCCACCGAATTGAATCGAAGTGAACATTTTACAGCTGTTTAAAAAAAAACCCTCTATAATGGTGCTTTAAGCTCTTTGCAAAAGAGAATGAACGACAGGAGAACAATAAAAAAAAAAAAGACAAAACGAAATCCACAGAAAGCAGCCATGCATGTGTGTTACAGTAAAAAGAAACAGTAGTCACGGGATGTGTTACAACTCACCAGAGTTGGGATCGGAGTTGCCGTCAGCTTCAGTCCTCTTATCGGGGGAGGCCTGCTCGTAGAAGTCGTCCTGCGCCTGCACCAGAGGGAGAGGTTGTGTGAGGAGGGAGCCACTGCCTACAGGCTCATGGTCCCCCAAACCGCTGTCACTGCAGCTCTCCTGAGAGCCATCCGGCAGGTGAAACGTGACGCGCCGCTGTGACTAGAACCAAGAGCACAAAACAGAGCCTCTGATGTTAGTGCTCTGCTCTGCCCCCCCTTAATTTTTTATTTTTCTTTCCACAGTATTTTACACTGAGCCGAACAAGCTCCTGCATGCTGCTTCACACACTGAGCACTGATCAGCGCTGCAGTGTGAAATAATTTTGTCTGAATGATGTAAAATATAATATACATCATCGACGTAGAATGATTGTTGAATAAAAAGGGGTCTATTTTGACTGGAGCCCAGATATTGATGGGAAAGGGAGTTTACACATTGTAAATACAGTCACGTTTCACTGCACAATGACAACCAATAACAGCATGCAAATACACAGCGTGCACTGTAACGAAAATTCATCAAGGTGAAAAGTGGAAAATTTGTGACTCTTTCATTAATATACAGTGTAATTAATGTATGACATAATTAATGAAGGCCATGAAATATCTTAATGTTGGTGGCAGAGTATTATCACGTTTGTCAGGGCCGCTGTGGGAACATTTACAGCCTGATTGTTTTGTTTGGGTGCTGGCAAAGTCAAAGTGGCCTGCGGAGGTAGCAGAAGTCGCCCCCAGGTTGTTCGTCTTCCCACATCGTGTGCTCTCACTCAGGAGAGGCATTTCTTAACATACAAGAGTACCTGAGCAGCGTCTTATAGCTCCCTGCTGTTTGAGATACGCATGCAAATACACACACACACACACACACACACACACACGCGTGCACGCCATTCTTAAAGCCGTCCTGATTGAATTTCCAATTGTTAATTCCGAGTGTCTTTTCCCCTTGCTCTAATGACATTTTCCTCAGGCTTTTTCATAAGTCCAGACACAAGCCTCCAGCTAACCTTTCGTGAGCACAGAGAGGTCCCTGCCACATCCTTGGTGATGACAGACAGAGACGGGTTTTACAGTAATTATTGGCAAAAGCAAAGGTCACCCAATCTGCAGTCTAATGCAAATGACCTCATTATATATTTTAGAACTGCTCCAAAAGCATGCAACATTCAATTAAACAAAAAGGGAGAATAAAAAAAAGATTTTTAAAAAAATGGTGGGGGTAGGGGGAGGATTTGCAGGCAGATCTTGGACACTGGTTTTAGATATGAGTTGGATGGATGGATGGATGGATGGATGGATGGATAGAATTAAATGCCTTGTGAAACAGTATAAATCTGGATAAATGTCATGTTTACTAATTATAAAGAGGCAGATGATCAGATGTGGCATTTCAAATGACATAACAAGGCCTCTCTAGAGGAGTTCCCTCCTTCGGTTTGTTTGTGTGACAGCTAATGTGTACTGATCAGGTAAAGCAACACTATCATTTTTCTACGAGGTGGCCCATGGTATGTGTTTGCAGTTTAAATCTCTTCACAGAGGAAAAACAATCCAGTGAAGACGAAGCGGTACGGGAGACCTTAAAGATGACGTGCTTGGTGTGTCTGCACTTAATTAACAGCGGCTGCATATACGTTTTTCTTCCTGCCGATGCCAAAGAAGCTGGCCTGAGGCGAAGTAGCCAAGAAAGTGTCGAACCAGCAATACTGATACCAACAGCTTCTTCTTACCTCTTGTCAGAGTTAGGGTATATTTTATGATAAAGGCAATAAAAGCAGCACTGAAAATCATAACAGTGTGACTAATATGATAATATTACAACAACCAGAAAGTTCAACAAGAGCACTAACCTCCACTACTCCACCAGCTGTAGTGATGCAGACTGAACACTGTTGCCCTCTTGTGATTAAACAGTGCTTTGTAAAAAAAACACACCCATTTTCCAGATTTTTTTTTCTGACAGGCTCATGATCATGTTCAAATTTTTATAACTTGTTGAGTAATACCCTCAAATATCTTGCAAATAAAAGATCCCTTCAGTAGTTCTCCTGTAATGTTGCTAAGAGACGGTTGAAAAGACACATGAATGAGAATCCCCAAAATATGGTATTATACTGGCAATAATTTGTGGAGATAATATGCATACAGTGTGTCAGTTGAAAGGGATCGCTATAGCTTGAAGGCCAAGGCAAAGAACAGAAATCTTAACTGTCAATTAATACATCACATGACAAATGTGATCATCTCTTTGTAGATGTGACAACAGCGAGAAATAATCTGATTGACTGATGCTGTGTAAGTGGAATTTCCTTTGATTTTAATTTCTAAGAAAAGAGCAGATGGCTTATTATTGATCAGGTTAATGGTTTTTTTGTGTTGTCAACCACACTGCAGGACTGGTGGGACCTTGTACAAAATAAAAAATCCAGCTCAGTGCTCAGAGAGATTTATTGTGTCCTCTGTTTGGACATTCAGGGAAGTTCAGTGTAAGCTCATACTGTATGAATACAAGCTGGTACTGTGAAATGATTTGGACGTTTTTAAAAATGATTTCACCACAACATGCGTCGTTCAGAGCAAAAATAATTTCTAATTCACCATTAAGTTCCGGTTTGAAATTACATGCACTGTCTGTGGGTGTTGTCTGTTTGTGTTTGTGCGTGTGTTTATTAATGGGTTTAAGCATGTTTGAAGATATTTGTATTTCTCTGTTGCTGACAGTCACTTGTAGTAATATTAGCATAAGACCGGCTTAAACTATCCGTGCTGCCAGTTTACATGATATTATGGCTTATCACGCCTGCTAACCCTTATTATCCGCTTGTTTTTATAATTTGCCTGACCAAACACACTCACTTTAACAAACACAAAGCAAATAGCGGCACTTTGCTGCTGGAAGGTTTAAATTTCAGCAAGCCTGCAAATTAACAGGAACAGTGTTCGACCTTGGGTCTTCACAGGAAGCTCAATATTTGGAAAATAAAATCGAAAAAGTAAATGTGGATAGTTGACATTGGTTGCAGTTTTTTTACAGGTTTCTAGAAAGTTCAAACTGGCTTGACACTTTACAAAGTATTAACAATATAAATTGTGAAAAGGTAGACAGCAGAAGTATCATGAATAAATTCCTCTTTCATTAATCTGAAGCTTCATTTTGAGGACATCACAACACAAAGGACTTAGTTTAGTTTTAAAAAACGGATTCAAATTGAGGTTTTTTTTAAGAAAGGTCAACTATCTTTGAGCAACCATTTACTAGTTACAAAAAAACTGCAGATAGAGAAATCTGTCAAATATTAACTACATATATTGAACGTATTTTTGACACGTGTTGCCCTTTGTGATAAAATCAGTCGGATTCACTGCAGAGAAAAGTGTAAATCTCACAGAACTGATACAACTTTGGTTTTACGTGACAGAAAACAAATAGAGATGGAGCTTATGACTGGGAGCATGAGCTTCCTCTCCTCTTTCCTGTCTTTCTCCTCCTGAGTGTGACCATATGGAGCACAGTGTGCAAGTCAAAAACAACTTCTGCGTTGCACTGTGTTCCAGATAAACACAATATAGCACTGCATTTCTATCGGGGCAGACATTTAATGAGAAGAAGCACACACTGACAGGAAGTGCACGCACGCACACACACACACACACGCGTACACACAAAATAATGCAACCTCCTCACCACCACAAATAATCTTATCTAACAGCAGTCTGACACCTGCGGTGAGAGAACACTTCCCACGAGTCCGTTCTCACAATCAGACCACTGAGGGAAATCAGTCAACCAGGAAAACAAAACTCACGAAAAGATCTCTTTCTCTCTCCCTGCCCCTGCTCTCTCACTCCTGCTCCTGCCTTAGAGACCAAAGGTGCTCTGCCATCTGCTGGTCACCTTGGAAAATACACTTTTTGTATCAAACAGGGGCCACAAACACGATTATCCTCGATGTCGCACTAGCAGTACAGATTGATGTTTTTCCCTTTCTCCATCATCCTCCCTCTGTCTTACACCTTTGCACTGCTGACTCCAACACTTTCTCAACAACAAAATGACAAAGCTTAGGTCTATTTGATTCTCCTAACCCCTAAATAGCATAATGTATGTCCTTTTTGATGTTTTATTGTTTATTTAGAGGAGTATCATTCTCTATTCCCCACAGTTTGCATACAAGCTGTAACATTCCATAAAACATCAAATCAAGTGACACATTAGCAGCTGATAGACACTGCCTCCTGTCAACATAGCATTCGGATTTCCTTTGGGCTCATCCATGAAATGCATCACAGTCTCAGGCAGGCAGGGCTCTATTCTGATGACATAAACACAGTCAAAAACAAGTTTTTCAAACTGCTTAAAAAAGATGAAAGACGCGAAGATAAAAAGAGTTCCCAAACGTGTTTCTGTAAGTAAAACTCAAATAAAAAGTGACAAATAAATCACAATCTCCCCCGTCTTTGATTCTGACTCTAATATTGACGTAGTCTGCTCCTGCTGCCTCTCCAGAGTCTAAGTCTGCTGCCTTCTGCTTTTCATCATTAAATCATAGCTCGGCAGTTCTGAGAAACATCTGCATTCTGCCACATCCACAATGAAGCCTGATCAGTCACTCCCTTACTCTTTGGTTCACCACAAACACACACACACAGGCACACAAAGAGAAACACAAAGATACATAAATCTAAGTCACATCTGACCCATTTCCCAAATTGCAAGCTTGGAAGTGTGGCCGTGTAGTCAGTGTGTGCATGTGTGTGTTACGTCTACCAGTTGTGTGTTTTGTGTTATTCGTTTACAGAACACTGGCTTAGCATGTGATTATTAGCACAGTCCATCATTTTGACTCTTTCTGGGCTAAATGATCTCACGCAGATTAATGGATGTGCAGCGTACAGTTTGCATGTTTGTATATTCATCCATTTACTGTCTAACCCACATGAAATATATATTTTTTTGCACACAAAAAAGCATAAATCCATGTGTAGTCACACAGTACGCTTGTCACCTCACCGCACCTGTCATCCTTCACAGATGACAGGTGCTGTGACAAGCTCCTTCTTGCTGGTGCCCTCAAAGTCCAATTTGCTTTCTTTTCATCCGTCTACGCCTCCCTAATAAACTACATCTCAGCCCACTTCCCTGCATTAGCATGAACACCCCTCCCTCTTGTTATGTATTTGTTAAAACAATATTCATGATTTATTTTAATTTGTGGTGGGCATGCAAGAGATATCACATTTAAATGACAAAGGATGCAAAACATCAAGTAGCTGTCTGAAAAAAAATCCCTGTCCTTTAAAAATGTGTTTGTGAAATTGCTAATACGGCACAAAAAATACTGCTGAACTTTAACTTGTCAATTTATTTCATTTTTTGTTTGGCTTGTGAGTCTCCACTATTTTCACTAGCTGTATAAAACAGGCAGCGTACAGTCGGTAATTTAATACTAGAAAGCACTGAGAGAGCACAGACCTCTGCAGAGGCATAATGCAGCTGGACTGTTGCCCTCTTGTGGTGAAATAGCATCACAATCTTTTTAAAACATTCACCCATTGTAACATTTTTTTTGTGTGATGATTCATGTGTTTTTGTAGCTTAAATGAAGAGGAGGAAACACTTAATAAGATTGCCCAGCATGAGCTCATAATTAAAACTTTCATGGTGTGCTGTTTGTAGTTATTGCTAGAAAATAATAAATAATATCCAGTATTTCAATTTAAATTCAATTATGAAATGATATTGAAAATAGAAGAAGAATCCAAGTTACACATTGAGTACTTTGTGAAGCTTATTCCTTTGCTACATAGCAGACTAAAATCAAACCATTACAAGATCCACAGAACAGAGATGAATTGAATGAAACCAACAAGTAGTACTTTTTTTTTTTTTGCTTGGGTTATTTCATTTCTGTATAAGTGAAGAGTGAATAGATGCTATCATACAGTACAAAGCTGCTATGAAAGAGTATATACCTGGTGGCTTCAAACTGTTATAGCTTCAGCTCCTTTTGATTAAAAACATCTTTACGTTACCACAAAGCTTAAAAAAATAAACCTTCAAGGATTACCTCTTCTTCACAGCAGGTCTGCAAGCATCCAAAGTTATGCTTAAACTGCAGTTAACAGGCACCGAGGTGGTTGCGCTAACCAAGTCTGACACTACAAGCTGCCTACAGCTGAAAACATGAAATGAATACACTGCCTAAGCATGCATGTCTAACTTTTGTATACAGTATTTCCATCCAGCGGGGTTACAGATGGGCAAATCTTCCCAGCTCCCTGTGGTCGGTTTGCTCTGCATCACTGGTGGCATATGGGGTTTTACATTTTCCATTCAGTGTAAAAAAAAACAAAATAAAAAGAAGGAAAATCACTAAACTAAACAGAGTTTATCTGAACGGAGGGAGAAAGGGAGAAATTTCATTTCTAATTAATGTCATCTTACACCACCTGGGGCTAGATATGGACATCTCAGACGTATCTGCTCTTTCCTCCTCTGTCCTGCGGTGACCTCTTATACCTTTTCGGATGGAGGTTTTTTTTTACCATCTTCTCTTTCTACATTTTCCACTCCCTCTTCATCCTAACTTTAGTGCGCTGTTAAATAACCTGCCTTGGCTGAGTGAGAACTGCGAGACAGTTGTAGTTCAACCAGCTTCCCTCTGTGCCTTAAGCAGAGCTGAAGAAACCTGTGCAACTGCCACAGAGCATTAGCTACAAAGTTAACCACTACTGACTCACTCATCGGTTCTCCCCTCTGCTGACATCCACAGCCATAAAATGAGAGACACAGCAATTCTTCCCTATGTGTGTCTCCTGCATCAGGATGAAGGATTTGACACTCAGAGACAGTTAACTACAGAGCAGAGGAGGCTAGGCCCTGAGCACTGAATGGGGAAGGCTTGATGTGTTTATGAGTTACAGTCCATGTGATCTTGATGCTGCACTCAGCTGTTGACAGTGCACGCCGAAGTCGCTGTTCTGTGGCACTATCGGGGGTGTTAGCTTTTTATTTACACGCTGCAAACGCTTGGGAGACATACCTTTGTGTCAGTGCGCTGATAGAATGAATTAGAAATATTAAAAGATAATCAAAAATAAATAAAATACATTAATGTTGTATTAACACATTTATTTGTGCGCATGCAAAACCAAAAGCATAATCACAGTGTACTCTATGATTCATAACAACCTACAACCCCATTAGCTGTCATGAAATCCTATTTGCGATTCCATTACATCAAATAGGTACAGAAGCACACATTTGTTTAGTTGGATCGCTGTTTATCTTGTGGAAATAATGGCTATTTACTCAGCCATGATTATCCAGCTTTGAGAGATCAAATGTAAATCGATGCAGCGGGGAGGTCTGGTTGACTTTGGCAACTGGTGATCAAAATTTCTCTCGGTTTTTTTTTTGGCATTCACACAAATATAAAAGGACTGTGCTTTTGCTAGTTTGGAGAACAACACACAAACAAATACATCTACACACTCTCACTTTTCTTTCTTTATTTGTGTTTTTCAAAATAAAAAAACCAGCTGAAGGATAGCTGTGTATATATATCACATGACCTTTGTACAGACTCATTCAGCATGTCTCCTTTATTTACTGAACATAATGTCCATAAAGCTAAGCAGCAGTATGGCTGTTAAGTATATTTTTTTTTCCATATTTCAATGCTCTTGTTTTTTTTATTTTCTTTTTCAAGGGCTTGGAGGAATATAGATATGAAAAGGAAATATATGTCCCTGATAGTATGAATACTTATACACATTATTTTGATTGATTATACTTGTATTTCCACAGCAATATAGACACAAGACAATGGGAGAAGTGGATTTCTATCTCTGTCATACACCCACATCTAAAAATGTTGGTTAGAGTTTGGCAGTTTCTTTTTTATACCTCACTCTCCTTTCTGGATTCAATTTATTTGTCTCTGAATGAGAATAAGGTATTTTAAGTGTTCTTCAATCTAATATGTTTAGGTTGGAAATATGGAGTTAATGCACACATTAAAATCACAGGCTTCTACATTATCACAATCTCCTTTAAAAGCTGAAATCCAACTGACTGGAAAATTAGTGAAGTGCTACAAAGTGCTAAAACCTAATGACATAGACAACAACTGATTAGTCTGATACTGCAGCTGTGTGCACAGTAGCGGCTGTTTAAGAAGAAGGAGACGATAAAAGGCAAAATATATCGCTCACTGCTCTAACCAGTGTTTTGAAGTTATGGTTGGAAATTAAACAGACTTTGTTGAATTTTACACCAGCAGCTTTCAGTATAACTCAAGCAGCAGGAGGAGAAGTAGGTGTTGTAATGTCTGGAAAGGAAACTTGTAGTCGCTCTCAGAAGTAGCAGATGTTCATGCCACTTGATAATGGAGGGGAATGTGATAACAGAAGTGATGTTTGATGCTGAAGCACCGCGGCAAGGTGTTGACAGTGCCACCAAATATCCCTATTGACACCCTGCACTTGGGACTATGTGTCAGTCGTTATAGTGTTACTTAGACATGCGCAGTACAAAGGTGAAAAAATGTCAACCAAAAAGATTATTTTTATATTCATCCTCAAGGTTTCGGTGTGTTATGTGAGCAGACACTGTACAGTTTCAGGAACAGATATTAAATCGTCATCGTGCACTTAGATTAGCAGCTGCATTCAGAGAGCACAAGGTAACCATAACTCAGTGCGCATGCTTTGTTAACAGCAGGATTTTTCTTGGGCACATTCAATCACCTGCACTCAAGAAAGTGAGGAAGGACAAGTGTTGTGAAATATTCTATTCAACATACAAATTAGTTTTACGTGCATTATGGGTTTGTATGAGTGCATGATTACTTCTAAAGAAACTCCTACCACTGAATTGGTATGTTTGTGTGGATATATCGCCTTAAAATGTGTGTGAATGGTTAAAATACGACATTTTTTTGTTTGTTTTTTGGTTAATGAAAGAGATTTTGGTGCAAATGGAAAACAATTTAAAATCATAAAATATATCAAGATGCCTGGGTACACTGCAAAACCTCAACCTTAGTACTGCAATGGTGTACAATGTGTGGATCCTGCTCATTTTGCATTTAAAATTCATGTCTTCTACAAAGACAAGCACATATTATACATACAGTATATGACCATAGATCTGCACATGTAGTGCCTAATGTGCATATATGATATTTCATATCAATCAACTGGCAATTCTACCTGGCACTGAACCATTTCCCCCTAATTAAAGCTGCTTCATGAAGCATAATTGTAGCACTCTACCTTGCATTTGTAAAACATCAGGTATACACACCTGCCAGGAAATTAGAAACTAACTTTTTTTGAGAGGACAGTCACAGTAAGGGAAATGCAATTAAGCTCCAGCCTTAATAATTAATTTTATGGTCAATGATCTTACCAACAAAAATTCTGATGCAACTAATCATCTGGAAAATAAGAATCACCCGGACCTTTTTCCATTTGTTTTGTTGCCAAGCAGCCAGCGATTTCCCTCCAACCGTTCCTAGTGAAAGGCGCCAGCATAATGCATAGTGGTGGATAGTGTGTCGCAGTGCATAATTTGTTTTTGTTTCTGTGTGATTGCGTGCCCGTTTGCATTTTGGGAGACTGTGACAGAAAAGGAACAATTCTCTGTCTCTCTCCTCCTCTGTGTTTTTGTTGTTGTTTTTTCACTGATGGAAAACCAGCCAAAATGTAGACGAAAGCAGCATTACACGCTTCTGTACATTGCTGTATATCTAAAAATTATGTCTTCTTTTGTCATGTAGCAGGAGGCTAGACATGATCAGCAGAGTGGGGATGAAACAAGTCAAGATGTGAGATGGAGAGATTAAAAAGAAATGAATGTTAATTGACCAAAAGAGATTTTTCCTCTTTGTGGGAGTTTGTGCATTTTAGGTTTTGTGAGGGAAAAAGGGATGAATGCTCGAATCTTTCTTTAGGTTTACAAATCAGTCCTAACTGATGAAGAAGAAAATCAGTTAAATAATTGTATGCATATTTTCAAATGATGCTGAAATAGCTTTAATTTGTAGAAGTGCTAAGTTGTATTTGAGCCAGTGGTGCTATTACTGCTGAGCAATTAGTTAAGTTTCAAATAAGTAAAGCTAAGCAGGTTGGTGGACCTGATATTACTCTGAATACACCTGTGACTCATTTCTCATAAGCACAGATTCACAGACTCTACCTCAAAATAAAAAATAATCACAGTAATAAAGCAATGTCCCTGACCCATTTTTAGCACATATTTAAAGGCAAAGATAAAAAATTGGCATCTTGTTGTTAAGATGCTCTTTTTACCTTTGTACAGCAGATTTGAAAACAACCCAAATCCCATTTTAGCCCATAAATATGTCTATACACAAAACTATATTTGATGAAAGTGATCACCTATGACCACGTGTGCTGCAACATTTCTTGTTTGTCGATGATTATTTTAAAGCTTCTTCTTCTTTTGTCTTGAAAATTGCACAAATGTAACCAAAGCAATCTCATGGCCACATGAGAGGTATGAAGGTCACATGGTTTTCAGCTCCAGCTATGGCCTCTATGTGAAATACGCTGCACACACAGTGACTGTTCTTGAGAGACAGGCTAACACATAGTCCAATCTAGCAAAAACTATGCACCAGGGCACTTTAAATTTTTCACACTTTTGGTCCTTACCCTGGGTCAACTGAGACCAGAGGCTGCAATCACTTCTCACTCGGTCATATCCACAACTCCTTTCAACAGAAGTAGATCTGTGCCAGTTATCTGAGCCACTAGAAGATTCAGTTGAATTGCTGAAAAAGCAGGAAAGGCGCGATAACACCAACCCTGTCCTTTAATACCGACGCCCTGTTCGTGGTGCTTCGTCTGTGCAGCTGGAGAGGCCCCTTTCGTCTGAAATCGCTGGTTTGATCAGTAAACTGTGTTTGACAGTTTGCTTTAAATAGACAACATTTCCCATGCTGCTAAGTTTTCTGCGGAACAATTGAAATGCTTTCTGGAGATCTCCTGTAGAGAAGCACAGTCTCTATTGTCAGCTCGACTGAGTCTCTGGCCTAGCTGCACAGGAGGGTCCCGTTAAATAATGTACACGGGAACAATGCTGACTTCCTCTTATGTTTCACTGAAAAATGGGCAACTCTCAACATGACAGGTCTGTAACTATAGTGTTTCGATATAACTTCACTAAATGAGCGCCAGCGTTACTTTCCTTTTGCACGACGTGGGCCTCGACGCTGTTGTTACTCAGTGTCGGCCACGACTGTGTGAAAGGGATAAAACACTCACTGCTTCTATTACCATCAGGCTCACTTTGTTCTTCCTGTTCATGTTCCATCTTTTCATTTTGTTTTCTTCTTTGGTCACCTTTCTTTTTCCCTCTATGCAGGTTTTTGTGACCCGCTCAGCTGCAGCTTCTGTAGTGTGAGTAGCCTGAGGCAGGATGCCCTGATTTCCCACAGCGGGAGAAAGGCTTGCCTGTGATGGCCATGCCTTTTATACGGGTGCTGAGGTTGTGGAGATAGATTGATGTGCTTAACAGTTGATCTTCTCTCGCCACATCCCCACTGACTAATCTCCGCAGCTTTTTTTTTTTTTCTGCAGTTACCTTATCTCCAGTCAGAACTCACCTTTGAATAATTTTATTAAACTATGCATACATCAGTCCGTCATATAAAGTTATTCAGCGCTAGCGTGTAGGAAGGAGACTTGTTTGATCATGGCTCTGTGGGTGAAGTTATTTCTGATATTGTACAGTAAGGGTGACACAAGCCAGCAGGAAGGAGGCAGAATTGCACAGTGTCAGTGAAGCTGTCTAAATGAGGATGGCATATCATCAGTGTGCAGCCTTGTTTCATCTCTGTAGCCATTAGCCTACGAGCCATCTGTAGCCCAGTGGTCAACATATGAGCTGGATAAGCAAAGAATGTGTGCTTGTCTCCTTTAAGTCTACAACATTACAGAGAATAAATAAATAATTCAATTCATGCCAGAAAAATAACATCCTTGTGTACAGGTGTCACTATGGCAATGTCAGGGCGTGTGCAGTTATCACCTAACTCACCAGAAGCCACATTTGTTTGTAGCAGAGTTAGCTAAAAGATAAGAGAAGTCAAAATGCTTCAACTATTAGACATGTACGGGCTCGTCAAGTCTTTCAGGTGATAGGACAAAGTCGTGTTCAAGTCGCAAATGAGCGCCAGGCAAGACTAACGTGAGGCAAGCAGCTGCTTTCAGTCCTGCATTGACACATTTTCTGTTACATCCGTGTCAGGGACTTGTATTTAACACTGTGCATCTGTGATCCAATCACTAAGGGTGGACGATACTGGGAATTTTGGTATCGATCTGATACCAACTAAATACAGGGCTAATATCGCCGATACTGATACCGATACCAATACTTTTTACTACTGTCATGATAATTGAATAATTTTTTGATTTTGCTTTTAGGTAGTTGATTATGATTATGATAAAACACAGGAGAGAGATTTTAGGCAAATAAACATATTTCTTTTAATTAACTAACTACACAAAAGGGTTATGATATTCAGCCATTTTCATATTTCAGGTTTGAGACATATATCTTTATATAAGTGAGTTTGAGTAAAACAATTAAGACTTTTTTCAACGGGCTGAATGTATGATGATAATCAGTTTGCTAAAATTGCCTCTTTGATCACCAACTACAATGTTAAAAACATTACTTAATACTGGAGATTACCTGGGTAGACAGACAGGCTTGGAGAGAAGCTCCTCGCCTGAACTCTGAGAAAATTCAAGTAATTTTCTGGGTGTGTAGAAAAGAAACTGCAACAAAAGTATCGATCCCATCACGCTAGTATCGATGCGATACCGATACTCATCTTGGTATCGATACTATCGATATTTAGATCGATACATCCAGCCCTGCCGATCACCTGAGCTGCAACAGCCCCTTTGAAAAAGTGACTAGTCTACAGAATTATTCAATAGTTGCAAATAAAATGTTATTTATAGGCTTTAATAACTAGTCAACAGGGTGTCATCTGCTAAATCTGGGATTTTTTTTGCTGTAATGTCAGAGTTGTGCAAAGTATCACATTCAAATATGAACTGGTGCAAACTTGTATTGTACCCCAACCAAACCCCTAAAAAAGCACAATTTCCCCCCATTGCAACCGAAACAGCTGACTGAGTGAATTTAATTTCCATCCCAGATTTGAAAGGTGTAATGGAGCTCTGCACAGGAATAAAAGCAGCTCTAAAGAAAGGCTGCTTCCAGCACCTATCCCACAGTTCAAATCTGAAAATCAGACTGCTAGCATGGCAGAAAAAATACATGTTTTAGTGTGACAGATTGACCAGATCTAAAATATTCATTCATTTTACTGTATTACAAAGTAAAGAAACCCATTTAAATCCTGTCACTTAACGCTGAGAAATCCCACAATCAGACTAAGACAGATGCAGCATTCCTGGTTAAGGCTGCAGGCTTGTCACACACCCCCATAATATGAAGGTGTCATTCCTTCCTCAGTAATATTTTTAGTTTGGCACAAAGACATGTTTTTCATGGCATGGATACACTCTCAAAATAATGTTTGCTGTTGAAGAATATCCCGGAGCAATAACTTATTACACATCTAGTAATAAAATCCCTAGAGAGAGAAAAACAAGGATGTCTGCAAGTTACATAAGCTGTAACAAGAGCTCAGCTGTTTTTGTAAAGATGGGTACCTCCATTCCACATCCTTATAAAAAGGAAAACTAAATGGCACAGACTCAGAACAACTAGTATATAAGTGTTTGTAAATTTGCATGTGCTCACTTGGGACTCTCTTACAACCTGCCAAATAATGTGCCAACTGGGACACGGCACTGCCATCATATATAAAAGGCGATGCATATTGTTTTTTTTTTCCCCCTCACCATCCCTTGTTACTAATTTATGGCAGAACAGCAAGGGGAGACAGACAATATTGGTGTGAGGGAAATAGGGATGACAGACAGGACCAAGAGAAAAAAAAAAAATGTAGGGTGAAAGTCGCAATATTAGTTTAAAGAGACAGCCGCAATATTCAAACAATCACTCACGAGAGCTGACTCTGATGGCTCGCTGGCAGTGTGTAAACAAACCTAATGTCTACAGCCTGTATCGCCATGAATCTCATAACCCGTCTCAGCCTCGAAGCCTTTCCTCAGCCTCCCCCCACCACCACCACCACACCGCCTCCCCAACCCACAAGTCCAGTGGCTTATCACATAAACGATTATTGACTGCTTTGCAAGTCATCAATACCATCAGTGCAGTTTTACATATGGTAAGCCCAGCAACTTCATCATAGTAAGCCAGTGGAGGGAGGAATCTGAGAGGTGGTGCTACAACAGGTTTTACAAGAAGAAGAAAGGGGTCGAGAGTGGCTTTTATATTTTAATTTTTTTGCAGAATTGTCACTTGAATTGAATGCACCTAGATTACTGTAGATCTGACAGATCACTCCTTGTGTACGTCTGTTAAAACACTTTGAAGGTAAAAGAAAGGGCAGCATTATTCTATCAACAACCGGATCCTGCAAAACAAAAGCTCACGTAACATGGCTGTGTGATGGTGCAATATATTGGTATATAAAATGGTGCCTCAGGTCTTGCAGCTGAGCCAAAACAACTTAATGGATTAATTGGGAACCAACAGAGATAATTAGGCCTTTGGGGTTGTATGATTCCACCCCTCGTCGACTGTTGCCTCAGAACTGTGATGTAGTGCGTTCCTGCTGTGTAATCGAGATAATTAGCAAGAATGTTGTGTCACTGTCCAAAGATTAGCAAAAGGGAAAGGCCAAACAAGGCTCATTAAAATGTGGTTCCAACCTAGCGAGACTTGATAAGATTTATTTACTGACAGAGGATGTGTCTTGTTTTCGTTTACCTTATTTGTGTCCTCAAAAAAAAAAAGGAGAGATGAAATATCTTTTGGTCTTATAACGAGCTTTTTTTTTTTTCGCTCCTTGAACTGACAGCATATTCAGAGGAAGTGGTACAACCTTTATCTTGGCTCCCATTAACCAGTGTCCGGAAAAAAAACACTGTCATGCATGAATTTCTTTAGCGTATATGAGAGCTATGTGAGCTATTGTGATACATTTGTTTCCCCTGAGGAGAAATTACTATGGATAGCTAGCTGTTAGCTGAGACTAACTGAGCTGGGCTTCAGTTGTTTACTGTGCTCCTATTATTGGATGCCAAGGTGTCCTTCTGTGAGGCTGACAGGCACTGAGTAGTAGGCCAAATTGATTGGTCTGCTCTTGCCCACCAAAAGGACCTGAACTCAATTTGCCTGTGATGGCTTCAATTTCCTGGCTGGACAAAATCCGCCCCCCTCACCCCACCTCCCCTACTCCCCTCTCCCTTGCTCTCTCTCGCTCTCTCAGCATCCCTTCCTCACTTAAGAGCTGTCATTTAATTTCATTACTCAACAGGGGAGGTTCATGCACTGTCACAGTTTCTGTCTTACTGTCCCTCGTTCACGTGAACCTTACCAAGAGGTACAGCAAAGGAGGGGCTGGTTTTTTTCCACAAAGACAGTAGCTGTTTTAGCATTTTCTGGAACCA
>OOFC01003523.1:3198-20768 GCA_900323345.1 Pseudochromis fuscus | reverse complement strand
AAGAGGTACAGGAAAGGAGGGGTTGGTTTTTTTTTCCACAAAGACAGTAGCTGTTTTAGCATTTTCTGGCTGTTTTTTTGCCTGGCAACACGCAAACCAAAACTTAAACTGTGTTTTCATTAAAAGCAAATTGGAGGCTTGATGATTCTTTCACCCCGTAGATAAGAAAGAAGCAAACAAGTGCATTTTTTTTGAAGAAACACACAATTTTGTTGTAGGGTGTCAAAAGATGAAAGCAAGCCATAATACAGAACATCATGTCCACTTAAACGTGTTGCCTGGCCAGTCCTGGGTGTGGTGTGTGTGAAAGAAGTGGGACGCTGTGGTGGACAGATATTTTACAGATTGGTTTTTGCGTCATTATTCATGCCAGTACTCAGCAGCTGGTTATTCAAGAGAAAGTCATCAAAGGTTGGACTAATTTAGGTCTTGCTTTACAAAGCTTATTTTCTTCCGCAACATTTCTCAGGAGCAAAGACCCAATTTGCCTCTCCGCAACACGCTGTGGCAACATTTCGTAAACTAATTTCGGATGCACGTAATGCCCACACAGTCAACGGCTGATTAGAAAGAAAACAGGATCTAACACTGGAGTCAAGCATACAGGTCTTTGAAGTGATTACCTTACATGTTTTGGCCCCGCTTTTGTTGCTTTAAGATAAACATGTGGAGCCACTCAGCATATGCCAGCTTATGTCAAGATGAAAGATTTTACAAGCCATTATCAGAGACCTGCAGATTGTTCTGGGGGTATTAGCTGGCCTCAGAAATGTGCTACAACTGCAAAGATCTTGCTCTGATTTCAGACACTGTGGATAGGGGAGGGTCAGCCTCTCAGCACTTTTAGATGATCTAGATGACTGGCTGGAGATTAAGAGGAAGGCCAAATGTGAGGTCCTAAAGGTAGTTGCATTTATAGTGTATTATATTGTACACATACTGTACCTTTATGACATGAAAGAGTCTGAAATCTTCATACTGTACATGCACAAAACCACACAGGATGTTTTATGAGGAATCAAAAATTCTGAGAGGAATGTGCAACATCCTCCTCCTCCAACCTCTCTATCATTTTCTCTTGCTTTTACTCCTCTTTATCTCAGAGGATATGCTCTCTTCTGGGTGTATTTACCAGCGGCCTTACAAGCTTTTACCTCCAGGAAACAAGCGGCTGATCTGGCTCATATTTTACAATGATTCATCTTGCTCAGTATCAACCACGAGGCATAAATGCGATACAACCAAATTAAGGCCGCTCAGCCAGACAAACAAGCTGGGGAATTTCAAACCTATGTCTTTTTTTTTTTCTTCTTCTTCTTCTTCTGTTTTTTGTTTAGCTTTGTGAGCCACTGCAATTTATTGTTATATTAAGACTGATTTCTTAAAGCTGTTTTTCATGTTGTGGCTGTTGTTTGCTTTTCTTTCATTTCTTTTATTTCAAAGGCAGCACAATATAAAAAAAGGTATTACCCTTGAACCCAAGTGTAGCTCTAGAGTTTTTGTAGAATTAAATGAAAATTACATTACAAAAAAAACCCCCAAAACAGAGCACATAACTTCAGGAACATCAATAAATGCACTGCTTCTAAAACGTCTACGCTTATTGTATTGCTCATCTGAACACAGCCACTGATAAATTTATTGAACTCATATTGTATTCATGGGCATGGTGTTACATCCTGGGAGCTGTTTGATCAGTTAAAGCGAGGATGACTTCTGCAGAGAGTGTGTTTAGTTTGCACAGACATCCTATGCCCTGCCATCGCTGGAGGTGTCTGTTCTGGCTCTCTTCAAGTGAATCAAAAAGCCCCAGAGGGACAAAGCCAGAAGCTTATCCATTGTGCATGGGGAACAAAGGAGAAAGCACCCTGTGAGTGCAATGAAGGGGGGAAAGAAAGCTGGACAATGATGGGTCTACTTAGCTCCAAGGAAATTACACACATACATACGAAGAAATTGGACTGAAACACTGACAAAAATCTTCTGCTTCTTCTTCTCCATCCATCTGCTCCACACGAATGAAAGGATAATTCCCATTATCGCATCGATCCCATCGTCAGCCTGAGACAAAGACGCTCCGGGATTATGTCGGGGATAAGGGTGATTTCCCTGGTCACCAATAATGTTTCATTATTACCTTTTATAAACCAATTTAGTAAATCTAACCATTAAAGTTTGACTCTAATAGTGCTGCAGTTCAAGTAGATTACAAAAGGTGTATAGTTGAGTAAAATGGACTTTTAATAGCGTGGACCAAATCGTACATCGTATAAAGTCAAATGCACTGATTAAAATACTGTTATATTTAGTGCATTTATCAATTAAAATCACATTTCAGGGAAAAAACAAAACAAAACAATGCAACAGTGTTTAACTAACTAGTACAATTACACATGTAGCTGCAATTTATAAATGAATAAAAAGACCTTGCAAACAAGTATTTTTTTATTATAGTGTTTTGTTAATGGGTAAATACCGTATAAATATATTATCCAAGGACATATCATTTCCACCCAGCATCATTAAAAATATAATAAATAGGGGGAAGAATGTTTTAGTGGTTTTATAATTGGCAGTTTAAAACATGTATTAATGTACAAATACAGTATAATACAATTAATCTGTGATTTTGTGAAATGCTCCACGATGGAGGAATTGTGACTTTCAGAGATGGATATCTTAGTCTTCCCCCCTCCCATAAATCATTGGTTTATGTCATCCATCTTCCATACTATATATTGATCATGGGTTTTCTATTATACTGTTAGATGTCCACTGTTTGTGTTCTGACCACAGTTTCACTTTGGCTTCATTGGATATGCTATTGTGTCGTTCTGTGTTACTAACAGTTAAGTCACAGCTCAAATTTTCAAGAACCCTTTTAAAACATAACCTGTAAAACCTCATATATCTATGTAAACCCAGTGATTTCTGAAAAGAGTATACTAACATGTTATAGTGCCTGTGGGTTTGTGTGATAAATCAAACAGGACTACACCAAAGACAACCAGTGGCAAGTTATGACACTCGCTTCTTTTAATTTAATATATTTCAACATTACTTTATTTTCCAGATTTTCCTTGTATATTTCAAATATTGTTAGTGTTTATTATCCTTTTTTCTGTGATCGTTATTTTAAATCACCAGTTACAGTCAGATGACAGGACTTATCCTGTTTTTGATGTCCTCAAAAAGACATTCACAGTCCCCATTTCTATCCACCACCTCGACATATTACTGATCATTTATCATAACAATAGTCAGTCCTGACAGAAAGCAGCATGACTGGCAGATCTTTTTTAGCGAGGTAGGTTTTCCAACAGACACCGTGGAAACCAGGTACTTTGGTAGAAGTTACTGTAAGAAAAGAACCAAAAAAGAAAGAAATCTGTGTTCACATGAATTCAGATGACTTTCTCCTGAGACTGAATAGCATAGTGTGAAGCTCTGTCTCTCTCTAGCAACAAGCCAGTTTTCTGCTCCCGTCTCTATTTGAAGGGTAGTGATGTGTATAATACTTCTCACCCTGAAAGGTTCGGTGGTAGATAGAAATGACTGAGGTAAAGGGAAATACAAAGTAAAGCTGGTAAAGCTGCAAGGTAGCAGAAGGGGTGTAGTTCACTTCAGAAAGATGCTTTGACCTTGACAAGCAGTGGGCAAAAAGATTCAGTCTGTGCAGGTCAGGAAGTAACAGGAAAGAGCCGTCCCAAAAGACTGGTTACACCGGGCCAAACTGGTAGTCCTGCTGTCTCTGACTGTCTTTCTATAGCTATATATATACTGCGTAGATATACAGATATATACCTGTATGTGTATAGATATACATACACATGCTGTGTAGTATTGACTTTCTGTCAGAGAGCTGTTGTGATGCAGCCAGTTAAATTGCATTCTAAAACAAGATAGATTGTACTGCGCACACAGCTGTGCCAAGCAGATAAATCAATTAAAGTGACCTGATCTGACAAGTAGCCGCGTCCTCAGACAGGCTTAATATGAGAACACACATCCATGAGACTCGTGCCTATATCTCCATCTCACTGTGGAACCTTTCTCTCCACAAAACTCTGATTAATAGACAGTTTAGACCATGTCTCAAAGAGGACAAACCAACCTTTAATTGCAGATTGGCAAATAGATGATAAAATGTTTTTTTTTTTTTAGCACATGAAGCCTATTAATCAGAATTTTCATATGAAGGTGGGAAGATTTCTGACCAGTGGGTCATCTCAGCGTGGTAAAATAACAAAGTACCAAGAGGAATTATTCTACTGAGGATTTCCTTCACATCAAGGAAGGAGTCTAAAATAATATGACAGTTAAATGTTATCTACTTATCCGTATGCACATGCATCAGCCTTGAAGAGGTAAAATGTTCTCTCCTGTCATGCCAATTTGTTCCTCTTTTGTCAGCATCATATTTTAGGCACTTAGTCATATGAGTCCTGAAAAAGAGAAAACAACAGCAATAATACAGTCCACGCACCCAAAACTAATTCTTCAGAAATTAGTGTAATAGCTCATTTTTATTACAACACTTTGCTGTTTCCACTGCGTTTTGTTAATGTGAAAAATCACAGCAGAGAGAGTGCGCACTTCTTTTTTAATATGATCAAACTCATGAAGAGCCGATCCATCTGAGCTTTTCCTGTTCAGGATGTAAAAGAAAAATGTTCTTGCAATGGGAAAACAACACACAGTAGATGCACAATAAGATGACACCTCCGTCGACAGTGACTGTGTATTTTCTGTCAAAAAACAGTGGGTAAGTATTGCTTGTGCTGTGTAATAAATAAGTAGAAATGTCTGGAAAAACCAGCAGAGTCTACATGTCTGAAACATTAATTCTTCACTTACCCAAGGGTGGGTTTGCTTTATGTGAAGACAAAGAGTAGGAGGACAATATAAATACTGAAACCAACAATCAAAGATTCAGCACTGACCTGCAATTCAACCTTTTTAGGGCTGAGGACAAATGAATTCCTCTGCAGCGAGGAGAACAGCTCTGAGGATTTTTATCCTTAACTCATCAATGGCTTTCATCTGAAGGGTCAGTTTTCTAAGTATCAATCATCTCTGTGCTCCAGCCTCCAAAAAGTCTCAAAGTCTGCTGCAACATCAAAGAGATTTTTAGAAAAGCCGTCTTCAAGGCACGGCTGTTTCAAACTGTATTACCACTGCAGATACAAATGGATTTACATTGCACCCTAACATGACAAGAGCGCGCCGAAAACTCACCCAAGGTGATCACAATTCAAGGCAAAACTGATATGGCTAATTAATGCGCATCCAGAGAGGTCTCGGTCTTTAATCATCTCAAGTATCCACTCTCTTTTATCAAACCACAGAGGGAGTAAAATTGTGAGGCTCCTAAAACACTATTTGTCTCAAGTACATCAAAAAAAATGTTTAATTTTTAATCATTTGTCTCGGGAAATAATGTTGTACTTAATTCAAACAGTACAGCTGTGAACTGTGATCTCTCAAACATTAGTTTGATGGTCTGTTTCCGAATATCTAATGGCATAATCACTTAGAGAATTAGGCAAACAAAGACGGATATTCAAGGAGAGTCAGTGAAAAGAGAAAAAAGGAAAACGAGTAGTGGAGACAGAAAATTGGACACAGAGAAAAGTGAGATAAAAGGGGAAAAAAATAACTATTGGATTACATATGTGTTTTTCATAATATGTAATAAAGCAGCCCCAATACAAGGTGCGATTCTTTGTGCTGACTGCTTGACTATCATGATAACCCTTCACTGCAGCTGTCAGCTGATGAAGTTCAGCATGCAGACAGAGAGCGAGAAAAGACACAACACACTTACTCTATCAGTCTATCAATATCTGCCTGTCTCTCTGTCTCTGTCTCTTCCCATCTCCGTCTCTCTCAATTCATTTCAGTTTGAATCTGCTTCAGTGGCATGACAAGGTAAGAATCCATTGTTCACTATCAGGAACATACAAAAGGATCCAGACAAATAATGGAACAAGACATTCATGAATGATGGATGACATATAAATAATTAAACACATTCTGTCAATATCAATGATAGTATATGAATGCAAAGCAGTATATGAATCAATTCAATATAATTTAAGTCGGTGTGTAACGACAGAAGACAATCGGAGGGGTGAGTAGGGTTGTTGAGATGTTAGCCATGAGGCACAGACACACACTTCTGGCTCACATTTTACAACCAAACAGAAGTTGGGGTTTGAGAATCTGTTTCTGTGTCTGAAATATGTTTCTGTGCTATCACCTTGCAAGTCCATCTTTCCTCCTCTCGCCCTCTCTATCTGCTCAACAAGCCTCGTGGCCTTTTATAACAAATTAGCATCCTTGTTAGTAGCGCTTGATGTGAACCTGACAGCTTCTCTTCATTCAGAGAACTGACGAGGACAGAATGTTTCTCCTGAGCTTCATTCGACTGGCGTGTGGTGAAGCTGCTGTGCTCACCATCATTGTTCACTCTCCACACAGTCTGACTTTCAGCCCTGTCTCCTACAAAATCTGCCTGCTTTTTCTTTTTTTCATAGCAAATACAGCATATTTCATTCGGTTTATTCTGTAACATTTATGGCGCATTTACACTGGTACCTACTCGCCCCCTCGGTTGCATTTACATTGCCGAGGACCATCCCTCCTCCGTGTAGCTGGCCGTCATTCGTGACGTCATCTTTTATGTGATTCTTTCGTTGGCGTGTTTGCCGGGACAGATTATATGACAGTGATGACACAGCGACGCAGTGACGATTCCGACCAATAAGATTTTAGTACCTGCTCCTACCTGACCAGGTACTTTTTTTGGAATCACAGTAGAGGAGGTACGAAAAGTTGTACTAGGTACCAAGTTCCAGGTACTTTTTTGCCGGTGTAAATGCGCCAAAACCGAAGCAAAGTGAAGCGAAGTGAGTAGGTACCAGTGTAAATGCGCCATTGGGCTGAATTTACGAGTGACACCATCTTTATACCATACAGAAGTCATATATTTGGAGATCAGATTGGAGACCAAGGCTTACATGTTGTCCTTCACATGTTTGTCAGGTTTAAGCTACTTTATCCTGAAATGTAGAACTTTTGTCCCCCTATCTGCCATGTGACAGTAATTATACAAACACTCTCAAAGTGTGGTTACAACCACAGACTGTATAAGCAACAAAGTGCAAGGTGTAATATCGCTGACAGCTACTAGATGCTGGCTCCAAAATACTCTGGTTCCAACTGGCTTCAATTCAAAAATTGTAATTTTCAGTTATGACATCTTCACTTAAACCATTTTTCCCACAAGTTATTCTGATGTCATTAGCTGAGGTCAATTATCATCCACGGGTTCAAGGGTCAAACCCACCTTCTCACACCTCCTTTCATACCCAAATATTGTAACCAACATGGCAACATTAAAATTTCCTGCCTTCAAAATATAAGTCCACAAATCAACAGTGATGTCACGTTAGCTTCGTCCATTCTATATACAGCCTATGATGCTTACAACACACTGGCAATCAGTTGCCATCTTTTTGGTTTTCTTGCAAGCCGATCATTGCTAGTTGGTAAAACTAATCAATACTGGTCCATTGGCACCACCAGATTTAAGATTCACCAGGTAATGAATAATGAGGCATTGATTTTATCCAAAGCAGCAAAGGAAGCAAAGGTTATCATAGTGAATATTGAAACAACTCCAAATTTCTTAGTTTCTACTTCAGTATTAACACAAAAGGTGATTACAAGTCAATTTTGTGTTCTGCCAAAAATAAAAAACAGTCATTGTAGATATCAGGGGTTAAGGTTAAGGTAAGAATTTGTTGTTTTGGTCCAATATTGAAAAAGTAAACTTATCTGGTCTAAGAAAACAACTTTTAATTTTTTTATTTATTTATTGAATTTTCACAAGCTATAGTCACTGTTCAAATCTTCATCTGTAATAGTAAAGGGACTATTTGTAACAGAATTGTACAATTTCTTTATAATGTGTAATAGTCCCTTCTTGTAATAACGCTGGAACACTGTAATTTGAGGTTAGTTTTTATAGGCACTGATTCTTTGTTAGCACTCTGCACTGCACACTTTTCTGCACATATGTTTTGTTATTTTGCATATTCCTTTAATTCTTAATTTTAAAATATTTTTCATGCTAGAAGGTTGAAATTTGCATTGGAGCCATTTGGCACAAGGATTTCCTTCAGGGGGGAATAAACTTCTATCTTATCTTATCTTACTTTTCCAGTTTTGACTACAAGTGCAGTCCTTACTAAAAGTGCTGTAGGAAAAATGATGAGAGTAAAAGTTTTGATAGATAGAAGTTTTACATTAGCAGTGAAGACTTTGCAAAGACTTTTTCATTATGTGAATAAAACTATAATGTAGCAGGTATTACTCTTCTTGCCAAGGCAATCACCAATGTAAACTACCAGTAGAGTAGAGACATAATATTCCTGCCCCTTGTCCTACAATGTCCGATGTGGACAATTAACAACAATACTGTAATTCCACAAGTAGACATGTCCAATCTCTATCAGGAATGTCACTGTATTTGAGATATTTAAAATGATAGAACTTTCATCTGGCAAGAAGAAGCTGATCATGTGTTTTGTATGTGCAATATTTAAGAATGTGCAATGTGGAATATGTGCATGTTGTTTGTTTTATTATTGTGGAGGCATGTTGTATGCAGCATACGAGTTCAAAACAAATTTCCCTACAGGGACAATAAAGTATATCGTATCGTATCGTATCATATCGTCTGGTGTTGTGTCGTATCGTATCATGGCCACCGCTACCTACCAGTATAGCTGCTGTTACAGAAACATCCTTTTCAAATCTTTTCTAAGTATCCTCCACCAGCAGAGAAATCAGACAAGCTTTGATGTTTACCTGGATGATTCCTCCCATGCCTTGTAATGCTGTTGTTAATTCCATTTCTAGTGTTTTTTTCTTTTAGATGTTTTTTGAAAATATACCGAAACCGTCAGTTTTCCTTTTTTTTTTTGTAGTTGCTCTGTTTCATTTTAATGTTTTCATTGGCTTTTTGATCAACAGCCAAACTCTCAATATCAACAGAGAATAAATGTCATGTTTCCCACTCGGAAATTCACCAACCCCGTTTTACTACTTGGGAGATGAATGAGAATGAGAATAAATAATGTTGTTGACTTATACTTGCTTCTTGGGTTGGAAAATATTTATATATCTCCCACACTCTTTGGCACAGGAGCACAGAACCTGTCCCCTTTGAAAGCTATCAAAGCAATTTTGCAGGATTTATTTTAAATATGTGTCACCTCTGTGAGAAGAATTGGTCTGTTTGTTGGAGAAAGCTTTGTGTGGACCATTACAACCACAGAGATGACACACAAAAAAAACACATTTCCATTCATCTCTGGGAGGTATGGAGGGATAAATGGTGTCAATGACACTCACACACTGGGCGTTTAGCTAGCTCTTAACCCCAGACACATCTCAGGGGGTTTCGTCCCCTCTGTCTCTAAACAGCTGTAAAACATTGGCTTTAGGTCATGTTACTGCCTCTGCTCTGACTTCCCAAGGTATCCCAACCATCTCTGTGTTCCCGGCTCCATCTTCATCTGTCTGTCTCTTGATCTGTCTCTGTTCTCGCCTCCTCTCCCTGTCCACACACAGACACATACACAACCACACACAAACTCTCAAGCACTTACCCTCATGATCCGGTAATGCAAGTCTAGCACTTGTACTCCAATTATTCTCCTGTACTTGTTCTTGAAAGGGTTCTTGCCTCTCTCTTAGCTAAAGAATGTCATGCCCCCTGTGATTTCTGCTGGACCCTCAGAGGCCTTCCTGTGTTCATCTCTTCAAGCTCATCCATTTCAAACACACATTTCAATGCTATTTGACCTGAAATTCAACACACAGTTTAGGATAGAGTAGACGTGCCAGTCTAAATGTGCGAGTCCTAATCAGTGAGAGACTCACTAGTGACTGGTGTCTCAATCAGAGAGACAAATATAATTCAATATATTGTCCCAATATGAGGCAGAATCTCTGAATTCCTCTCTTTATATTGTTAATTAACATGAATCAGTGTTTTTTTTTATATGGACATTAAAAAAGATAGATAGATAGATAGATAGACAGATAGATAGATAGATAGATAGATTGATAGATTGATAGATAGATATGCAGTAATGAAGGAAGCTCAGAATTATGTATTCAGTCATGTTTTAAAAGTGTTTTACTCACTACCTATGCTATAAATACACAGACACACACACAAATTCTCAGTCAGTGGTGTTATCTTGGTCTTCCTCTAGTTAGTCAGTCAGTCAGTCATCTTCTATACCTGCTTCTCCACACTTGAGTCACAGGGGTCTGCTTGAGCCTATCCCAGCTGTCATCGGGCAGGAGGCGGGGTACACTCTGGACAGGTTGCCAGCCTATCGTAGGGCTGGTCTTACTCTATATATATATTTTTTTTTTTTTCAGAAAGAATGACACTTTCATGCCATCCATAATAAGCAGATTTCCCCTGACCTAAAATAAGAATTAATCCTCAAGAGGTCACTGAAGAGCATACATTCATAAGACAAGAGTCCCCATGTATGGTCATTGTCAGGCTAAATACAGTTTGTGTTGATGCTAGCAGCATTAGCACAGCAGTTGTTTAGTTACGTAAGTCCTTTCAGAAAGCTTGCATAAAAGTGCCACGTTCTGATATCATGAATAAACTAAAGCTTTCAGCTGCATGCAGCCCAACATTAAGGCTGCCAGTGAAAAGCGAGAGCGGCGTCGGTACTAAGTTACAGCAGGCCAGAGATATCAGCGCAGAGATAATCTGTCCCATCTCTGTTGCACATTTGAGGAATAATCTCCGTCTTTAATGGTAAAGTGTCATCAAGAGCTTAAAACCAGTGCCGTAATGGTGGAGACCGGCGGTGCCATCAAGGCATCGCAGGATGACAGCAGCATACAGCGTAAGCTCTCAGGGTAGAGCGGCATTAATGGCATCTATGCAGCCACAGGGTGGCCATATGCTCGGACATTTGGTGAAGATCCATGCATGCACACACATTTTATACCAGCAACTGTTAACAGCCAAGTGACACAAGGTTCAGCTTTGACGTGTCTCCCTCCCGTCTGTTGGTCAGTTTGGTTAGATAACGAATGTAATCCATAAGGCCGGACAGAGGGGCTGCAGCTTGAAAAATTATTGTAGATGGAAGTCGACATTTTATTGATACTATATAATTTTCTCTATGCATTTTTTTTTATTTGGTATTCATATCAAACCTGCTTTACCATATGTATCCTCTTTATGACACAGAGCTGCAATAAAAGATGCATCGGCTCCATCTCCTGTAGTTGCTTCTGTCTCTCCACATCTTTCTGTCTGTCTGTCTTCTCTTACACTTGTGCCCTCTAAAAAGCAGTGGTCAGCATTAGTGGTCTGACCTCCATCGTACTGCAGAAGCAAGAAGATCCAGAGGATGTAAAAAGGAAATCTGTCCGGATATGACAGAGATGTGGGCTTTTCAATGGTCACTTAAGCTAAAGAATAATCTCATTACTCGGTGGAGACAACATACTGTGCCACTAGAAAGCATGGACTGGAAGAGATAGTCACTAAAGTGAAATTCAAAAAGCCATTTTCTCTTTTGCTGTACGACATCTGCCAGTGATGACTGATAAGATTTCCCAATTTGCTCTACTGACAGACGAGGAAAAAATTAAATATCCGGGAGATTCTGTTCACTTTCTTTCTTTCTTGCAGCACTAGATGGAAAGGTCATATACTTTTAAGTATTAACTTAGTTATGTTTCAACATTTTATTTGGAAAAGAGACCAACTCTTTTCTAATGTTTTCAGTGGATCAGTTAGAGAAGAAACTCTGACATACTGTTCAAGGAAGACGTTAATTTCTGCTCCGCTCCTGTTAGTGCGAATCACACCTGTTTGCTGTTTCCTTTCATGCTAATTAAAGATGTTTGTATTTATTGTACGACGACGACGAATTGTGAGAGAGAGAGAGACAGAGAGAGGACAGACAGAGAGACCAAAACTGATCACTGGGCTTAATTTCCCTGTCCTTTTTATTCCCCAGGGGGAGCACAGCAACTGCACTCAGCAAACTCCAGCCCCCATTACCTCAGATCAGCTCTGCTTGGGTTTTGACACACTACAAAGACGTCCTACCTGCTTGCCAGCACCACAAGGGGGAAACATTGTCCATCATCTCTAGACTTTCTACAGAAACCTCTCTGGGGTTTTATTCCCCCTCTTTTTTTTTGTTCCTCTTCCCTTGTAATTTGTGTGATTGTATGTTTGTCTTTCACCCCACTCCCCATCTCTCTCTCTCAGTAACATAATCAATATGTTCCAACCCTGTCAATCTAAAACTTAAAACTCACTTACATCAAAGACCAGCATCCATCATACATCTCAAGGTCACGGATGGACCGAGGATGAAGGGCCGAGATAAATGTGTGCGTGTTTTCCTGTAAGTGTGTGTGTGTGTGTGTGGAGTGGATGGGGGGGTGAAGGGAGAGACAGGGACTGAAGGAAAATATGTGTGTGTTAGAGAGAGGCACAGTCGGACGCAGAAACGGCGACAGAGACAAAGGCAGAGACAGTGGTGGGGGGCGACTAATGGAGGAGTTGCACAGAGCTCAGCACCACCCTAAGAGCCTCTGTAAGCCAGACTGAGTCGTGGTCTGAAATTAGCTGATTTTTCACTGTGAGCACTGCACATTATCTGGTTGGGGGAATGGGGAGAGGAGTAGAGCGGAGGAGCACGGCGAGAGGAGGTGGGGGTCGGCGTTTAACTTAACAAGATTAATATGTTTGCCTCATCTCTCTGGGTTTTATTTCCTTCTCCTTGCAGGGCCCTTGTCAAATCTCTTTGGACAGGCTCTCACACATGACGCTGGAAGGAGACCTGAAGGACACTCTGCAGAGTGTCAAGAAAAAAGGAAGAGGCTCCATTTTGCGACTTTGCGAGTAGTAGCATGGGCGCAAAGCATGACGAACCTTCTCCGGTTGATTTCCATTGACTTTCTGCATTAGTCACTTGCCTTAGAAACCATCCTTTCTAAAACATAAATTACCCTTTTATGTGAAATGAGCACTCAGCTACATATACCATGCATCTTGTGACATCAGTCGGGCATTTGAGTGTGTATGTGTGTGTGTGTGTCTCTATGGGTACCCGCACAGATGTTTGGTGGTTAGCCAGATTAGTGAGCAATAATGAAATCAAATCTCAGGCCCAAAAGAAAAATGAAACGTGCTCATTTCGACCATATATCCATAATGATTATGTTAAGAATAACCATGTATGCAGACAGAGTATTTCTCTGAGGAGATTAAAGAATAGGTATGATGAGATTAAGGAGAGGGATGAAGCGATTAAGACTGACTACTTTAAAATGATTATGAAAGGCTTAGAAGGGTAGGTCGCACACGGCATATTAGAGAGACACAGAGAGAGGCAGGACACAGAGCAATCTGGAGTTTTTGATCCATGGAAACAACAAAGACGAGCGAGCTGCGCTTGTTATAGTCTTATGTCAATGGCATTTTTAACAGTGTTGCTTGATATTACTGGGGAGAAAGGAAGAACAGAAGAGGGGAAAACAAAAGGAATAAAAACAAGGCGTGTGCACTCCCACATGACCTAGGAGAAACAATGACAATCAAATGGCCTGCAGCAGACTTCCCCCTCCCTCTCTCTCCCACACTGTCTCCCTCTCTCTCTCTCTCCTTTTCTGTGTACTTTGATGTACAAAATAGCCCCAATCCATAAACAGCACCATTACTTTCACTGCCTACCTACAGTGCTCTCTCTCTCTCTCTCTCTCTCTCTTTCCTTCCTCTTTCTTCTCTTTTCCCATCATCCCCTTCACTTTCTCTCTCTCACACACACACACACACACACACACACACTTTCCATTCTCTCCAAAGCTACTTTCAAGGTATATTTTGCCAGAGGCTTTTTTTTGTGTGTGGTCATGGGTAATATGGAGGGGAGTAGAAAATTGTGTGGCCGTCTGTAGCATCAACGCTCGCAATCAGATACTACAGGTTGAAAAATTACGTCTGACTGACAGTGACATACAGCAGTTTTTCACACCTCTTCTTTATTGTTCTATCAGTCTGTCAAAAACCTTCACACCTCAGTAGGAAACAGCAGAGTTATGAAATTCTGACCAAAAGACTGTGGTGCATTCAGTGTGAGATATTTATACATATATATATATATTTCTGTGACTGAACTTGGTTACCCATGGGGAAAATATTCATGTTATGAACTTATTTTGTGGCATTCATCATGTGTCCTGTTCCCTGTCGCTGTGTTGCGATAATGGATGGGGGGGTTGACCTTTGCGACTGCATGAGCTAATGACCTATGTTTACATTCAGTACAGGAGCAGAAAACACTGAGACATGTTTGTAGCACAGGGAAAAGTTGCAAAGTTGTGTTGTGGATGGATTTTAACCTTCACATAGAAAGAAAAAATACAACAAAATATATATATCTATAAAAAATAATAATATATATTTTTCCGAATAGACATACCGTAAATCAAGACATAAAGATTTTTGATCTCTATCCTACACAATAGGAAAGAAAAACGCAGTGCGCTTCAAGAGTCCAATTAAAATGCCACCTCGGAAGAAACACAGCGAACTATATGTACAAACATCCCATCGCAGTGAGAAACGCCGCTGTTTACGGCGAGAGTCGAGTCAAGATACGCTTTCAGAAGTGTGAAATGTGTTTCTTTGTACTGCCTTTCTTGTGTGAGTCTTCCTTGGCAACCAGCTATTTTCAAACTGCACAAAGGGGCATCAAATGGCAAATTCAGGTCAGATAGTGGGGAATTTAGGCAGCCATCTGGCATTTCATTTCTGCCACTTCTCACTGAATAAGGGTTTTGTGTTAAGTGGCATGTTTAGAAGATTGGTGATTTATTTATTACTGCTTGTTACTTGAGCTCATTGAGTGTAATTGTTGTGGAAAGGGGGTGATTGTGGTTACTTAAGGTAAATCCGCAGTGGAGCAGCTGACATGCATACTCTGTGGGGTGGGAGTTATCATTTATTAGTACTACCATTATTTTTTTTTTTTTTTCCAGATGTAAATATTTTTCCCAGAGCACATACATATTTATTCATTTTCTTGTTCCCAGAGTTACTTACATATTCATACATTTATTTTCTTGTTTTATACTGTGAAATACGCCTTTACTTTTCAGAAATTGTGTTTATTTTCTATCTTTTATATTTTATTCCTTCTTCTTTTTCTTGACTCGAAAAAGACTCAAAGAGCAACACACACAAAAATCCCAATGTGCCTGTTTTGTCTTTTATCTGTACAAATGCAAAAATATATATTCTTTTGTATTCTAATTAAAATAAACCACAACCGTGCTAATTAAACTATTATTTTTGAGTCAAATTATGATATTTGTTCATTGAATATATATATATAGACCTTTGTGTGGTTTGTCAGTGGTTAGTTAGATCTTTACCCTGTAGCCGCTGTGGCTCAGGTGCTTGAGTGTCCACATGCAGAGAGAGGAAATGCGTTTCTTTGTCCATGAATGTAAACAGGTACTACATGCACTTCCTCCACAGCCTCCATTATCCTTCATATCATACATACAGTGTTTGTCCACATCACTAACCCTGGAAACATGTTCACAGTGAAATATACAGTCCTTTTACTTTGACAATGAAAACATAGCACAACAAAAATTACCAGGAAGGAGTCACCTGTAGGTTTCATTTAGCTGAATGGCCTTCATGTCACATATCTAAGGGCATTGGTGCTGGCTTGGCAAAATGATATGGATGAGTAATGGGATGCCGCCCACATCCGGACACTCTGGGAAGGTGAGGGGCTGCTGCCAAGCCCCAGTCCCTGTTGACCTCTCCTTCTTGTGCGCTCAGCAAATTTGCCAATGACACCCCATGGGCCACTCTCACCAGCAGTGACATATGTCAGCCATTTTTGTTCTTCTGTAATTCGGTTACGCTAGAATGCGAGAAATCACCACCTAGACTCGGTACAGGAAAATAACATTTTCAACAGTTTGCCAATCGCTCGGCTCCACCGATGAATAGATGAACAAAAAAGAAAAAGCTAGCGTGTCACCTCACAGTGCCCACATGCCAACTTATGTTCTCTTCCTTTTTTACTCTCCTTTTTTTTTTCTTTTTTGATGAGCAGAATTTGGATCTCTCGCTCTCTGGGGCAGGCGGACACAAAAAGGGCCTCCTAGCACACTGCTGATTCAAGGTTTTAGTCGAGCAAATCTTAGGCAGGGAGCTGAGAGCAAAGAGCTGGCCATTTTGCAGTTTGCTCTCATCTGCCAATTTCTTCCTGGGGCTTTCAGAGTCAATCAAAGAGCTACCAGAATGCTCACACCAGTCTTTTAATTATTCATGGTAATTCTATGCCACTACACACTCTCTCTGCAACCCCTGTCGCCTCCCCCAAGCGAGGTGTGCTCTGATGTGTTTATGTGTACTGAATATATAAAGAAAAAATCTTCCATCCATTACAAAACAGACTCTTTGCTTTGCCCTGTGCTACGCTGGCAGCTTTTTCAGGGTCGTCTGGCTTCCGCTTCTGTGGGTAGCCGAGCTGATAAATGTTGGGTCCCATGAAACCCAATTTTTTCTTTGCCCTTTTAATCTTTTTACTGGACATGTTGCACTCTTACATCCTGCCTTTCCAAGCTTGAACATTTGTAATAATAATTTAATTTTTTTTTCAAACATCTAGCCTTCCCTTACAATCTCCTACATCTTTGAGGGCAAGTAGCCTGACCTCTCGATATCACGTGTTTATTGTGCCCATTCAAACGACTCCAATTCCCGATAATAGTCGTGCCTACAAGGCCACGCCGGTCTAAAAAGGCCTGTCTATCATCACGTCTGCCGGGGGATTGGAATTTTTTTTGATAAGCGCTAGCCTCGCTGAAAATGTATTCATTTCCTTCCATGAGCTAATTAGCTAGAGAGGGGGCAACTCTGCCATTCTTGGCTGTCCATCAACCTGCCAACAACCACTGACATCACAAGGTAGATGTCAAGTTCAGCCTTTTGTGTCTCAGACAAGCCTATTACCAGCAAGTGTGAGCGGAAGGTTTTAAGTGAGTAGAAGGCAGCAGCTTGATGTTATCAAAATCTCTTTGTGGGGGGAAAAAAGCCCGCTACATTACAATAAAATCTTACTCACTGTAAAAAACTATAATAACTATCAAAGGGAAAGGAGAAATTTGAGAAATTTGTACATTAGAGAAGAAAAATAAGATGCTGTCTGGAAGCCAGCAGCTTGAGTATGCAGTACAGTGTACAGCATGCCCTTGATGTCCCCTCACAACTTTCATTTCTGGAGTCTCAAAGAAGGCGCTGCTGCTTTTTGGGCCTTTGAGGGAAAGGTGATCTCTCCAGTGCAGAGAAGCTGTTATATTTTGTTGGTTGGCGGTTGTAGAAAAATGGCACACCTCCTCTCTCTGACTTGTCTTCACAAGCCTTGTCAAGCTAAAAAAAAAAAAAAAAAAGCAAAGAAGAAAAAAAAAAA
>OOFC01003522.1:2084-18143 GCA_900323345.1 Pseudochromis fuscus | reverse complement strand
TTTATAATCCTTGTTTTAAAAAAACGCTGCTCCGTCATGTAGGGTTTTCAGTCATCACGTATGTTCTGCTCCATGTTCTGCTTCATGTTCTGTTCTATGTTCTGCACCATATTTTGCTTCATGTTCTGTTCCATTTTCTACTTCATGTTTTGTTCCATGTTTTATTCCATATTCAGCACCATGTTCTGTTCTATGTTCTAGTCCATGTTCTGCTTCATGTTCTGTTCCATTTTCTACTTCATGTTTTGTTCCATGTTTTATTCCATATTCAGCACCATGTTCTGTTCTATGTTCTAGTCCATGTTCTGCTTCATGTTCTGTTCCACGTTCTTCTTCACGTTCTGTTCTATATTCTGTACCATGTTCTGTTCTATTATCTGTTCCATGTTCTGTTCCATATTCTGTACCATGTTCTGTTCTATTATCTGTTCCATGTTCTGTTCCATATTGTGTACCATGTTCTGTTCCATGTTCTGTTCTATTATCTGTTTCATGTTCTGTTCAATATTCTGCACCATGTTCTCTTCCATGTTCTGCTTTATGTTCTGTTCCATGTGGGAGAACTCTGCTGCACTTTTTGTTCAGAGTGATGTCACACTGTAAGAGTAACAGCTCCTCCCTTCACAAACATGTTTCTGTTGGCCGATCACTGAGGTCAAAGGTCACCTGAACTGAACCTGCATGTTGTTAACGACTAAAATCATTTGTTCAGTGTTTGCATGTGTGGGTGTGCATGCAGGTGTGTATGTGCATGCAGTGTGTGTGTGTATTTGTGTGCATACAGGTGTGTGTTTATGCACATGACTAAAATCATTTGTTCAATGTGTGTGTGTTTTTGAGTGGCGTGCTTCTTGGCGGGAGTGGGAGATTTCTCCGCCTGAGCATGGTGTTTTTTGCGGTGAACTCACTCTCCCTTCCCACGATGCTTTGCTCCGTCTTCCTCTCCAGATGGAGACATGAAAACAGTCGAAACTTCAAACATAAAAATGAGCGATGGCCCTGTCCGCCGTCGCCAAGATACGTGTGTTTAAAATCCACCTCCTCCGAGAATCTGGCGAGCGATTCACACACCCACATCTGGAAAACATGTTCTCCACCCGCCTCCTTTTCTCTGACTCTGCATCCAAACAGTGAACAGCTGCTCTGGTATACTTGTGAGGACCCTCATCATATGATAACACTCCTTTAAACCTCAACAGTGAAATCTCAGTCTACTGCTAATTACTGGCTACTGGTCACAAGGAGGACTGAATCTACAGAAGACATGACCAAGCAGCTCCAGCTGAGTCCTGAAAGGAGACTTAACAAGAGTAACACCAGCAGAAACTGAGGTGAGTTTTAAATGAATATCATCTTTTAACTGTTTATCAGGTTTCGCACAGTTAGGTAAAAGTAAAGAGTTAGTAATTGTTTGCTAACAGTGGATAACTGTTACTAAATGTGGATTAAAAGTTATAGTGTGAACAGTTAAACGTTATTTGGCTAAAAGAAGATAAACAATTTAAAATAATTAGGAAAAACAAGTGACAGAGCTAATGCATCAACAGTTACTAACCATAAGACTGGTTACAGCTCAGTTAGAATTGATATTGGACTGGTCCTAGACTGGTTTTGGATTTGACATTAAACTGGTTTCAGACTGGTGTTAAGACTTGATTTTGACATGGATTAAGACCGGTTTTGAACTGATTTTAGTCTTGTTACAGACCGTTTTATACCAATCAGGACGCTCTCGGTTCAGGCCATCTGTTGCAGGTCTCTGGATTCTTCATGTGGATGGAGACACGTCTCTGTGGTTGGATGTTGGGACTGGTACATGGAAACAGGTGTCTGTGGTTAGATGATGGGAATGGTGGCAGGAAACAGGTCTCTGTCGTTGGATGTTGGGACTCATGGTGGAGACAGGTCTCTGTGGTTGGACGTTGGGATTGGTCGTCTTGCTGTAGGATCAATCAGATGAGCTCAAACATCTGAGGAGAATAAATGATGAACATGTCTCTGAGGAGGACAAAATAAACCTGCTCAGAAACCAGAGATCAGGTCCAGTTTAGATGTCCCTTCAAAATCGGTCTGTTTTTAGTTTCTTAGTGTCTCGTTGTCCTGGTGACAGCCATGTGGACGTTGATGATTCTCCAGGACCAGGAGCGGTTGATGAAGAGTTCTGCTGGATTTCAGAGACGGAACAGGATTCAGGGACCAGGACAGATCTTATTAAAACCCTCATGCCTCCTGCTGTGGCGTTAACCCTGGGAGTGTGAAATCAGCTGAGCTCCAACAGATGGTTTCATGTGTGTGTTTTGTGCCTGATGGACAGACAGATGGATAGAGGGATGGGTGGACAGACAGCTCTGCTGGTCCAACCTCCTGAGTGTTTATGAGAAGGAGGCTGAAGGTGAAGCCATTTGTACCGCCGATCGATCTCGGCGAGAATGCTGTCAGACTTCCAGATGTCTGTTAGCAATCAGGGTCGAAGTGATTGACAGGTTCGGGCTCCGCTTGTCAGGATGAATTAGGCGAGCAGAGCCGAGCTGAATGAAACGCCTCCCGGGTTCCTGATTCATGGCGGAGGCTGATAACGTCACTGGGAGCTTGGCAGCGCCGTGCTCCACGCTGCTGATTTATTCCAGGTTTCACAACCCATAAACAAGATAAACGCTCGGTGCAGCGAGCTGCAGACATGGGAACGTCCCGGAGACAAGGACGGGTCACGTCCTTTCACCTCGCCCACCTGAGGACGCCTCAGGCTGCAGGGCAAGGTGGACGGTCAGCTGGACGTCCTGAAAGACCTCTGAGAGACACAATGTCCTCAGAAGACCTCAAAGAGGCACAGTGTCCCCACAAGACCTTTGAGAGACACAATGTCCCCATAAAACTGAAAACAAACGTGTGTGTGTGTGTGTGTGTGTGTGTGTGCGCGTGTGATCAGTGTGCATGTTATCTGGGTGTGTGTGTGTGTGTGTGGTGTGTGTAGGGGTGGGGGGGTGTCCCTGTTGTCTCCCATCACTGCAGGATAAAATATGAACTGGAAACTGGACAACAACCGACACTGTAAATACTCATAGAGTGTGTGTCTGTGTGGGTGTGTGTGTGTGTGTGTGTGTGGGGGGGGGTGTTTGTGTCCAGTCCCCATGAGAACAGCTGAGGCTGTTTGAGGGTTCAGGTTCAGTTCTGGTTTAGGTGGGCCGGGGTCTAGATCATGTCACTGTGGGTCTAACAGAGATAGAAGTGTGTGTGTGTGCCTGTGTGTACGTTTTCTTTTCTGATTGAGTATTAATGACATCATCACGGCTCTATCAGCATGTTTTCTTTTGAAAGGACTGTTAATCTGATTTATGAACACTTCCTTCCATTCCAGTCTGTCCTCTCAGGGGATTGGCCGGATTAGCTAATCACAGGTTAGATTGGTCAATTGGAGGCCAGTTCTTGACTTCAGCATGTCAGTGAGAATCAGCTGAGGCTGCAGGTCTATGCACAACATACGACCCTATGGGTAGAGTTAAGACAGTTATAAATAAAGTTTGTTTACTTTCAGATCTGTCACCTGAGTCCAGCAGAGCCAGTTGTGGTTAGAAATTTTTTTCACTATTTGCACTGCTATTTTGACTGTACTTTAAGCTAAAAGTGTCATTTAACATCCAGACCAATACCTCACAGGTTCAGCTGCTAGCCCCACTATTGGTATCAGTACCATAGTGCTGGCTTCCAAGTGTTAGCTAAACTATTAGCCTTACTATAGCTAAATGTTTTAACTGCTGGACATAGTTGTGGCTAACAAATCAGTTCAATTCAACTGTTAGCCACACCAATAGTCTTACTATGAGACAACAATTTAAACTGTTAGCCATAGTGCTGGCTAACAATATCAGTTGTTGGCCAAACTATTAGCTCACAACTTAAACTGTTAGCCATACTACTAGACATACAGGCCTCTGTATACTCCCACGGGCGGTGTCCGCGTAGATGTCATTGCGGCTGTCCCGCGCGCATTTTGCCTTTATACTCGAGTGCAACCTACATGCGCTGTTTTGAAAATGTCGCTGCAGTTTCCCTTGTCGGGGGTGTTGCTATACAGCTGGTATTGGCCAAGACACCAAACGGTGGAGTTTCTTCTGCATTTATAGGCCAATTTTGGTAGTTATTTTTACTGTAGAAGCACGTCATCACAGCATGTGACTACGAACGAACCAATCAGAAGAGGTGATGTCTGCGGCATCTTGCGCATGGCTATGTGTGCGCGGCATGTTTGCAAAGAACCACATCTCATCTCTGCATCGGTCACGTGACACAATGCGGGCGCAGTTTTGCGTGGGAGTATAAAGTAAGCTTACAATTAGTAGTATTCAAATGTTTGCCAAATTATTAGCCACCCTACAAGCTAATAGCTAAAGTATTGACTAATGTTTTCAACTGTTAGCCGAACTATTATGAGCCATGAGATTCTGATAATCTCTTACTTTAGCTGGTCATCACAACTGTTTATCCAAGATTCTTTCCTAATTTAATTTGTATATTCATACCTTTAGCTAGTAATTCTATTTGTTTAGCTGAACTTTAACCTGATACCAACTGCTAGTTTGACTTTTAGCTTGCTAATCCTTTGATTCACTTTAATTTTTTGCCACTTCTTCACTTAAATAATTCATGCTTCACTTATAGAGACAGTGTTTCCCTCCACAGAGACTGAAAGAGGACAACAGCAATGGACTTTTCCAAAACAAAAAGTGGATTATGATGAACTTATTCAGTAACACCATGTTTCACTGACATCATCGTACAAGAACCAGCAGGTTAGAATGTCTTGGTCTGTATTTGATGATCATGGTGCTGAAGGCCTGAGAGCTGTAGCCTTCTTCAGAGAATAATTAATCAGAGTAAACAGAGGCTGGGGTGAAGCCCTGTCTGCTGTGTTCAGTCTAAATATTAAACCCACTGATAGCACCGTCCTGACCTGGATACTCACACAAAGGTGGTCAGGTGGACAATACGCTGCCTGGTGATTCCTGTACTGCCGTCATTTCCAGCTCTGATAGGTCACACTGTCTTTACACAGTGATAAAGAGAGACTGACCTACTTCTGCCTCTCACCTGGCAGCCGGTCTCCTGCGATCAGCCGACTGGCTCGGCCAATTGCGACTGTGTGACATCACCCGGAGCTTTTTATCACAATCGTAATCTGAATGAGACCAAACGTCATAAAACGGTTTGTGTGAACAGCTCGATAAGAACATTCATTAAAACCTGGCTTCATGTTCACGTTTACCTTATCATTTTCTTTGAGTTATTATTTTACGGCTGTTGAAAAGTTCCCGGTGAAATCTTCAGATGTGGAGATTCACGATAGCATTTCACATTGTTTTAACAACCGATTATGCATAACTTTAGGAAGCTATTTTAAGTGCTAGCGAGCCAACCATTGATCGATTATACAATCAGCTAACAATTTCAAAGGCAAACCTTACTTTGAGATAATTTCAGCTACTAGTGTAGTATTAGCACAGTTTCAACTACTAGTCATACCAGGAGCTAATAGCTTCAACCATTATACAACTATTACAGCTGTTAGCCATACCATTAGCATTTATATTTCTGATTTGTTTATCCATTATATTTATCTCATAGCTTTTGTTCACCCACAGATTTAGCTAAAAAAATCCACTTCTTTAGCTTTACTTTAAGCTAAAAATATCAACAGGCACCCTTACTGTTAACTTACAGTTTCAACTGCAACCATGGTTTGCTTACAATTTCAAAAGCTAGCTAAACTATTAGCTAACAACTTCAACTGCTTTCCACACTATTAGACATAACTGTTGGCCATAGTACTGGCTAACAGAGTCAAGTGTTTGCTGTCCTAGATTCACAATAACATTTCCACTGTTAGCTAAACAGGTTCCACTGCTAGTCATCCTACTACCTAACCAAGATGTGTTCAAGATGTGTTCATTTTTCAGACTGATTTAGCTGTTCATCCATTATTGTTAGGAAACATATTAATCTGTTTCTTTTGCTTCTTTAGCTGTTTGGCAAGCTTTAGCTAATGACTTCATTTATATAGCTACAGTACCTGTTTAATTTACACCATTACATGAAAATAGTACCTGTTTAATTTACACCATTACATGAAAATATTAGGAAATCCCATTTTCAAAGTGAAGTTTGTAAGATAGACTATGGCCCCCAAAAATTGGTCAATATTGGACTGACTACATGCTGGGTTCATTTAATCCAGGAGGTAGGTGGGGAATTTTGGGGAATCAGATTTTGAGGAAAAACAATAAAATTTGGAATAAAAACCACAAAATGTAGGATAAAAACATCAAAATTTGCGATAAAAAGAACAAAATGGTGGAATATTTGAGGGATTGTTTGAAAATGTAGAGCTCAGGACTAAAATGTCCATCTCTAAAAATCAGTCATCTTAAATATTTTAGTCAGTCAGAAAAGAGAAGAATTTTCTGATTGATTGAGACACTGATCTCATCTCTTTCTGTTCTTTGGTTATTTTTATCAAACTATTTCAACTTTGAGTTGTTTTCCAGTTTGTGATTCTTCCTTCTCCAGCCTGGAGGTTTCAGTCTGTACACAGTTCATCTGATTTCAAAAGAGTTTAATATTACACTGATAGTGACATGTTGGACGACATCCTCTGTCCCCCTTCAGCCATTGCACGCTGCATTATTTACACTGTAAATCAGACATGGCTGAATGGCACCATTCTGAGCACGTGCAGAGTCTGAGATGTGCAGACAGTCTGAGTGCATGCAGACAGACTGAGCGCGTGCAGAGTCTGAGTGCATACAGAGTCTGAGTGCATGCAGGCACTACACGCGTGCAGACACTGAGTGTGTGCAAACAGACTCTGTGCGTGTGCACTCAGCAACCTATAGCCGTGGGCTGGAGGTGTTTGACCTTTGACCTCCACACACACACTGTGTGTAATCATTCACCTGAGCCGAGGTCATCATGGACCAATTTATCCCTCACTTGGTTTTTAGGATGAATGAGTTCAACCTGTGAGACAGAAGTTCACAAACTGTGGTGCGGGGCCCCAGCAGGGTCCCTGACAGAGTCATTCACAGCAGAGATTTTAGAAGAACCAACATTTATTAGTGAAGTTTTTTTTTCCCTCAGGACTCACAGTGGAACCTTAGCGGTGTTGAAATCCAATGCTGTGGAGCTGTGGACGGACATCCTGAGGTCGCCACAGTGCCCATCAGCTGTTTGCTGCTGTGCTTTAATAAACATTCAATCCTTTATCTGCAGCTTCTGAGTCTCTTTGTGTAAAGGTTGTGACCACTGACCAGTAAATATCTGAGGCCTGAAAGACCTGATGTCAGTGGTGAGGATCCGTTCTGTGTGGACGTTATCTCCAGTGAATGTGACAGCAAGCCGTGTGGCAGTGGTGAAGACGTCTGTTTTCCGTCTCCACCCTGAAGTTTGAACGCTGCCGCTGCAGCTCATGAGTTATGGCTGAGGAGGTAATTGCTTCAGTTTGCTGAGGGTCTCCGCTGCTGCGTCGCATTAAGGCCGACCATAACTCAGCGGCTGTGGCCTGGCAGCGGGGAGGTTAGCGCTGCGGCTAACGCTAGCAGCAGGTAAAGAAGCCTGACACATTAGTGATGAGGTCACATGATTCACAGCTCCAACTGTCACAACAGCTTTATTTGCACACCCATAAATCTGTGGAGGAGAAGCAGCTCCTCGTTCTGATGGTGGTGGTGATGCTGCAAGGCATTGTGGGATACCCTGCTCCACCATGCTCCACAGTGTTTCCTCGTACTTCTCTGGTTTATGTTGAAGTGTTTTTAGTTTTCTTCATACACTGAGTGTATGTTAGCAAAACAGCCATTCCAGTGTGAACATTTTTTTTTGTTTGTTTGTTTGGGCTGAAGTAGTGTCACATGATGTTATCTAGCTTACATCACTGTTACATATGATCTGACGGGCTAATCTTTCACAATAAAAGCCCTATTTCTGTCCACTGAAGGCTTTTATTTGTTATAGGAGGTGTAGAGTTTGTATTATTCTCTTTGCTCTGTCACAAGCAAACACAGAGACTAATATTTGGTTGTTTAGGCTAACGTAGAACATGTTAGCTTGTTTTGGCTAATGTTGTATTTGTCAGGCTAATGTTTGAGCTAATGTTTTCCTGCATAGGCTAAGCTAGCATAGTGCCTAATGTTAACTTGTTCAGACTGTTAATACCTATGGTGTCACTGTAAATGTTTCACAATAAAATCCCTGTTATGAAATGAAGGGTTTCTGTCCACTGGGGGGCTTTTAATTTGAAACAATTAACAGGAAGGCAGCAGTAATGTTAATGTTGTAAGTTAGTGTATGATCCAAACAAACATGTAGCAATCCGAGGAACCCGGTTAGCTATCGTTGCTCTGAGCGAGCAGAGCCCAACAGCCAATCAGGTCTCACACTAAGTCCAGAGCAGACCTCTGAGATCGTCCCTCTACCAAACAGAGGAGACAGACATGTGCAGCTGTCTGACCTCTGTACAGCAGAGTCTGTCTGTGGGGGATGACCAAGAGGTAAATGGCTGCCCGGGGACCTTTGAGCAACGCTGGAAGCGTGGCGTTCACGTGTCCTCCTCTCTCCCCTTCACTCCCCAAGTCCCTCAGGAGAATGTCTTGGCCGTCAGCCTGAGATGGTGATGACCCTGGAGGAGGGAGTGATGGACCACGTCCAAGTCGAATCACACTGGGTTCATGGATCAGATTTAACATTCATCACCTTCAGTGTTTCCAATGTCTCTGTCTCCAACATCTGTCTCCAATGTCTCCAACATCTCTGTCTCTGACGTCTCCCACATCTCTGTCTCCGATGTCTCCAACGTCTCTGTCACCAACATCTCTGTCTCCAATGACAGTTAGCTACTTAGCCCGGCAGTTAGCCTGGGTGTTAGCCTGACAGTTAGCTTGACATTTAACTTGGCATTTAGCCTTGACAGTTAGCCAGACAGTTAGCCTGGCAGTTGCCTTGACAGTTAGCCTACTTTGGTCCAAGTTAATTGTTACAGCAACTGTTGGAATGATGTTAAACTTGAGTGAACAGTGACATGTGGTCTGACCATAAAAACTACTTAAACCATCTCCTTTCTGTTTGGACTCAGACCAGTTGGTCCAGTCTGACCAGTCCAGCAGGACTTCAGTGTGACTGTGGGTCAGCGAGTGCTCCAGCGACTGGTTGGCTCTCAGGTTTGGTTATGAAAGATTTCCTGGCAGCCATGTTTGGCGGCGGCTGTAAAATGTTGCTCAATCCTCCTCCTTTCATCATCGCAGCTCACAAATTAAATACAAGCTGATGTCTGGAGATAAGATAATCTGAAGCCGATCTGCACAGCGTCAGCAGCACCCGCTGTTATCAGCCAACCTGGCAGAGGGAGGCAGTGATACGATCGCCACACCATCACCATGCTGTCACCACACCATGCTGTCTGACCTTTGTCACCATTTCACTGCAGTCGTTCACGTTTATACCAGTCTGCTGCTAGGAACCGTTCACCACGGTCATGTGACAGAAGCAGCGCCATCTGATGGCTGTCGGCTGTTTTGGATACTTTCTGTCGCCAGTGGTGTGATAGAGCTGGAAGAATTACAGAATGAAGGTCAAAAGTCAACAAAACAGTTTCAAATGTAAAGTTTGCCCTGATGGCTCTGGAGAGCAGGAACAAGATCTGGAGGTATCCAAGAAAATCAAGGCAGTTTACACCAACCTGAACAAAATACCTGCCAACCTAGAAGCTAGCTGACCCTGGAGGCTAACTGGCCCTAGTAGCTAACTTAACCTGTAAGCTAACTGAATCCAGGGCGGCACGGTGGTGCAGTGGTTAGCACTTGCACCTCACAGCAAGAAGGTTCAGCGTTTCTGTGTGGAGTCTGCATATTCTCCCTGTGCATGCGTGGATTTTCTCCTGGCACTCTGGTTTCCTCCCACAGTCCAAAGACATGCTTGTTAGTTGAATTGATTAGTCGAAATTGACCATAGATGTGAGTGGGAGAGTGATTAGTTGTTTGTCTTTGTGTTAGCCCTGTAATAGGCTGGCAACCTGTCCAGGGTGTACCCCGCCTCTTGCCCATTGACAGCTGGGGTAGCCTCCAGCAGACCCCTGCGACCAAAGTATGGAGAAAGCAGGTATAGAAGATGTCTGACTGACTGAATCCAGAAGCTAACTGGGCCTAGAAGCTAACTGGGCCTAGAGGCTAACTGAACCTTGAAGCTAACTGGGCCTAGAAACCGAACTGAGAGGCTAACTGGACTTAGAAGCTAACTAAACCGAGACACTAACTGAAGCATGACGCTAACTGAACCTAAAAACTAACTGAACCTAGAAGCTAAACCAAACAGCTAACTGAATATAGAAGCTGCTAGTTGAATCTTGAAGCTAAATGATACAAAAGCTAAGTGACCCCAGTAGCTAAATCAATCTAAAAGCTAAGTGAACCTAGTAGCTAACTAGTCCAAGAAGCTAACTGATCATAGTAGGTAACTGGTCCTAGAAGGTAACTGACCCTAGCAAATGAATGGTCCCAGAAAGTAACTGACCCTAGAGGCTAACTGAGTCACAACACTAACTAAACCTAGAAGCTGAATACAGAAACTAAATGAACCCAGAAGCTTACTGACCCAAATAGCTCACGGGACCTAGTAGCTAATTTGACCTAGAAGTTAACTGAACCTAGAAGGTGAACCAAAGAGCTAATGTAACATAGAATATGTTAGTTGAATCTTGAAGCTAAATTAACCAAAAGTGAAGTGATCCTAGCAACTAACTGAATCTAAAAGCTAAGTGACCCTAGTAGCTAACTTGTCCAAGACGCTAACTGACTATAGTAGGTAACTAGTCCTAGAATCTAAGTGACCCAAGTAGATGAATGGTCCTAGAAGGTAACTGACCCTAGTTGCTAACAGGTCCTAGAACACAGGTGTTAAAGTCGTGCCATGGAGGGCTGAGACCCTGCAGGTTTTCTTTCCAACCAGCTCCTGAAGCATCTGATTTTAATGGTCAGCACCTCCTTCAGTTTGAGGAAAGGAGCTAATCAGTGAGATCACCTGCTGGAGAGGTGGTTGGAAAGGAAACCTGCAGGGTCTCGGCTACAGTGACCACCCGTCCCGCGTAGCGCATGCGCATACAGCATTTGAAGCCCATTTCACGCGTCCCGCAAATTGAGATGGATCTATGGATCTATGGATCTTGTGTGTACTCCTGTGTCCTTAATAAAGACTAATGATGATGATGAGACTGTGTCCCGCATAATTAATGCTTGGTCTAAAAAAAAAAAAAATGCTTGTCCGCCCTATCCCCCCGAGCCCCAGGCAGCCAATGTTAAAAACCTAACATTACTTGACTGTTCAGCCTACTCACCGTACTCGCCACACCCACCCCTCAGTTGAACAGCTGTTGTCATCTCCACCACTGGGGCAAGAGACTGCTTACCCGAGGTTAGCTGCTGTCAACTTTTTGTTGTTGTCAAGACACCTGCACTGTGTGAAAGATACACAGACACACACTGGGACAAGGAGGTAGATGCAGGCTTACTATGAACCCTCACTGAATAATGGAGAATGAGACTACTGCTGAGAAAGAGAGTGAGGCGCCACCATCGATCAAAAAGAGAAAGCTTTTGTACAGAAAGGATTGGAAACGTGAGTATTGGTGAAAGGTGTTGAGGGTGATACCGAGAGGACTTTTTGTGACCTTTGCAAAACATCATCAGTGGAGACCTGTTACTGTTCCTGCGGTGTTCAGCCACTGCAATGCAATTAAAAGGTGAATCTTAAACCTTTACCTCCAGCCATAGCGCCGGCGCTAAGTCTGCACATGTGTCTTTGGATTCCCGTAATTACGTCACAGTTTGGGCAATCGGAAAAATTCCAATGGTCTCTAAGAGCTAAGACATTGCACTTTGCAGTGAATATGGTGTAATTACGGTAATTTCACAAGCACCTCTCAGCCAGCAGAGTAGCCAATTTACTATATACTATGTGTTGTAACAGTGTAATAACAGTGATGTTGACGCAAGAATAGTAGAAAAACACAAAAACGGAAATTGATTTTAGAGGTTTAGTAAACAAAAACACCGCAATTGCACATGAATGTTAAATTTTGCATGTTAAATTTGAAACTGAAATCAAAATAAGCATAAAAAGTCCAGGTGGAAATTTGGAGGCTCAGGTGTTAAAGCATGAAGAGGAAGTCCATTGGTCAATTAATTGAAATGTTTAAAATATTATGAATAAGTTTGATTTAGAAAAAAAAACACATTGAAAGCTAAGGGCTCATTAACAAGGGTGGCCTATTCATGAGCATACAGTATCAATTACATATGTCATGGGAACAGGGCAACATGAATTAACATTTATATACCATGTAAAATGGTATCTGCTAGAAATTGGTAAACATTATCGGTGAGTGAGGCAGCCCGCCAGGTGGGGGCGCTGCCACACTGAGTGGTGTCCCACATTGTCTCTCAGAATCATACCCCTTGTCCCCCATTGGGCTTATTAGCAGGTGGTCACCCTTGTCTTGGCCCTCCATGGCACGACTTTGACACCTGTGTCCTAGAAGGTAACTAACCCTAGCAAATGAATGGTCCTAGAAGACAACTTACTCTAGTGGTTAACTGGTCCTAGAAGGTAACTGACCCTAGTGGCTAACTGAGCCAGAAAGCTAACTGACCCTAGAGGCTCACTGAGTCACAACACTAACCGAACCTCGAAGCTGAATCCAGAAACTAAATGAACCCAGAATCTAGCTGGCCCTAGTGGCAAACTGGACCTTGAAGGTAACTGCACTGCTTATATTTCCTCTCAGCTCTTCCTGTAAATTCTCTGAACATGAATTTGATGCATTTTAATATTTTCCAGCTGTACTGAGGTACTGAGCTACATGTGGAAGCTAAGCTACATGTGGATGCTAAGCTACATGTGGACAGTCAGAGCTGTTGTTCCTGCTGCAGAGGACGTCAAAACCACAGACACGGAAGTGCAGCTGTGATCCCGACTGCCATGTTTGGTGCTGGCGTCCGACACCGTGCGGCGTTCTCTGCCAGATGCCGACTGGGAGCAGAAGTTTATTGGTGTTGGAGGCGGGGAAGCTGTCAGGCAGGATTTAGAGTGTCATGGGAGCTCTGCGGTCGGCGAGGAAGCTCGTGAATCACCAGATCCCTCCACCCTGAGCTGCCGTATTCACAGAAAGCCATGAAAAGTTTAACCAGTAGTGACATCAGCGGCAAGTTCGACCTGGAACAGACGGAGGCATTGTCACCTCAAAGTGATCCACACAGGGAGAAACAGACTCCTCCTCCTTCATCAAGGACACAATCTTGGTGCCACCATGTTTCTACAGGAGCCCAGAATGGACAAACCAGACCCTGGATCCACAGAGGGTCAGGCAGCAGAAACACAGGGACTGATTTTAGACTGATTTTAGACTGATTATGGACTGGTTTTAGACTGGTTTTTGGGCTTGGTTTTAGACTGCTTCTGTACTGGCTTGGTGATTTTCAAATTAAAATTTATTGGTACTCCATGGTAACTGTTGCCTTGGTTACTGCTCCATCATCCTATTGGTCAACATCACACAGAAGTCGTCACATGAGAAGCGAGACGTGGTGACATCACAGGTGGTGGTGGATCCATGAGCCTTCTCCATAACCTGAATATCACGTCTCTTCATTTTTAATCCCGACGACTGATTGGTCCATCATCACTGGGGAGGCGGTGCCTGGCTCCGCCACTGACCTCAGGTCTGTACAGTTCCAGCTCCAACCCCTCACACACATCCAGACACCTCATTAATCAGCAGGTCCACGGAGCTGCAGCTTGTTGCATCAGCTCCTCCTCCAGGGACCTTGGAGGAGAAGGAGGAGGCGAAAGGAGGAGAAGGATGAAGGAGGTCTGGCTCAGCAGCCTGGTTGAGTAAGATCAGCACGCCGACCACCACCCTTCACCCAGTTGGTGAGCTCTCTGATTGGCTGAGGATGCAGGGAGAAGGTGGTTGAGCGGCGGCGACCTCCTCTGAGCATCGACCCGCTGAGAGTCCGAGCAGGACGCTCTGCCAAGGTCGAGGGTTCAACTCCCTGCAGGGTTGTTCAACATGTGGAGCAGGGTGCCAATGGCAGGACATCACAGCTGCTGCTGTGCTACAGGAACACACTGTCACTGTACTGCTACTGTATGATTACTGTAGTATTACTTCGGTGTTACTGCAGTATTACTATAGTGTTAATGTAGTATTATTATTGTACGGTACTGTGGGATTGCTGTAGTATTACTGTAGTACTGTGATGTTAATGTGATGTTACTGTAGTATTACTGTAGTACTAAGGTGTTACTGTATTGTTAAAGTAGTTTTACTGTGGTGTTACTATTACTGTAATATTACTGTGTTACTGTCATACTTGATGTATTTTTTTTGCTTTGTACTTTGTACTTGCAGGTGAAAACAGACTCGACCTCTCCCTCCTGCCAGCAGCTCACAGTGAACATGGCAGCAGTGGTGGCATGCTGCTGCCTGCACGTCTTTGCACATTTGTGCTGCATCTTCCCACGATGCAGCACAAATAAATCAAAAGGCATCCTCGCTGACACATTAGTGTGTGGCGTCTGTCACATAGTTCAGGTAACCATAGCAACAGCACAGATGCTCTGGGGTTGGTTAGTACGCAAGGGATGGAGGATGAAGCTGCACTTTCTGAAACTGAAAGAGTGGGTGGAGCCTCCTGTGACCACACCCACCTGTCATGCCCCCTCATTATGCAGAACAGTGAATCCAGGTGAGCTGTGTGTGAACTCAGCCACATACCGTCATGATGAGCAAAGACCAAGACACTATGGTGGGTTGGTAATGGGCAGAGCTGCAGTCTGATGGCGAGTTCAGTTCAGTTTGTTTCCAGTAATTAATCCAACGTCTCCACATTATTGATGTAATGATTTATTAGTGTTAATGTTTTCTCCCGCATTTAAAGCAACACACCTGCAGGATGACGCAGACTCACCTGTGTGAGAGCGAGCCAGTCTGCACCAGTTTGTGTTGTATCAACAATGGCGGCGTTGACAGAAAATTTACGGCTGTGAAAGCCCGCCATCCGTCAGCGACTGTTGTTTTAAACCTGTAGCCAGAACATTCCTGGCCTGGGACCAGCTGCAGGTTCACACTCATCGTTCTTTGTTTTTCTGATTTTGGCTCGTGGTGGAAAAAGATCTGATTACATCTCGGAGGCGTGGACGATCATCAACGCCACAGCAACAAAAAATACCTCTGTAAGGTTCAACAGCAGATGTCAATCAAGCAAAGAGTAGAAATACTACACAACTCAGGACATCCTCCGTCAGAGGTCATCTGATTAAAAACTGCATCGTCACCATGGAAACAGTCCAGACAGGTTTCTGGTCAACAGAAACTACAACAAATGCTTTGGAAAATGAAGAAATAAAAACATGAATCATAGTTTGATTAAAAAAAAAACAAAAACTGATGGAAACTATAAGCAACAAGCTAATCTGAGCTAGTAAAAATAAAGTAAATAAAATCGTAAAAAGTCATTCAACTTATTTTTTTTAGCAATTTTGGGTATTGTCTTTGATTACATGGTAACCTAAAAAAAAGAAACAAGAACAATTTCTTTCTTTCTAAACAATAACTAATTAAAAGTATTGTAAAATAGCTAGCTAAAAGTAAGGGATTAAAGTGTGAGCTAAAAACTAAAATATATAGTTAGCTAAAAGTATGGTGAGCTAAAATTCGTAGCTAAATGTAATGGATTAAATTGTTAGCTAAAATACATACATTAAATAAAAAGTGATAATTAGCTAAAAGTAAACTAAAGCTAAATGAATAAATAGCTGAAAGCATTGTGAGCTAAAATGGTTACCTGGAAGTAATGAACTGAGTCACTGGCTAAAAGCAACAATTAGTAGACAAAGTGTATTTGCTCACAAGCTAATTAGTTAGCATAGTAGCTTAAAGACATGAATTAAACTGGTAGCTAAAAACGAAAATACATATTTTAAAGTGTGGGCAATTAAAGTAGAGAAACAGATACATGG
>OOFC01003502.1:75793-90093 GCA_900323345.1 Pseudochromis fuscus | reverse complement strand
TTTAAAAAGACTAATTAATTTGAATGAACTGTCTTGAAGTACCCTCCCTATTACGCCTTAAAAGAGGTGTTGATGGACTTCACATTAAAATGAGCCTGACAAGCATTTAAATGAAGATTGAATTGCCAATAATTTGTAATAAAAATACATAATCAGGACATAAAGAGCAAGAAGGTGACCGACAAGTAGGCAAGAGCATCGCAGCATAAAAAAGGGGATAGGATAAAGGCTCTAAGTTCTAATTAATTCAAATGTAACACATCAGTACACAGTGTCAGCACATATCCAGAGGTTATTTATCCCTAGCAGTACTATGTAAAGTTTCTGGTCTAATTATTTTATCTTCAAATCACCAGACAAATTCAAATCTAAATGCTGAAGCTCATGTTTATTCCTCCATAGAGAGGGGGAGGCAGTTGAGCCATTTACTCATGTAAAATTAATGTCAAAGAAAGCGATGGGACGTTACGGCTGCACGTGTTTGCCTCACACTTGAAAGGCCATTCCACACTTCGCTCCAGAGCCCACAGTGTCAAATAGGATAAGAAATGTGTGAGAATATAAAACATGAATGCTTTCCTAATAACAAGAAGCCCTGAGTAGAAAAAAAAATTTCTGCATGCTTGCGCATTTTTACCTCCGGATAGAAAAAGTAGGCCAAGCTTCATTTTAATGTTATTTTGTTGGAGTGCACATTGGGTTTACTTAATTAGATCATACTTCCACACACTGTAAAATGTGCTGGTCAGGTGCCTTTTACCCAAGCCGGGCTGTCCCCATTTAAACTAACAATAAGGGCTTTTAGCTGAGGTTCAACCCCAGTTTTAGGGTCTGATCACTATGGTTCTCGTGTGTAACCATAGTTCATCTGCTGTGCAGTACACATTGAATAAAATGCCTCATGACAAATGGACTCAGCCCACACAGACTGTAACAACCATGAAAACAACTATGAAGCAGCTCAGAATGGAGGTCAGCAGATCTGTTGTCTGAGCTATTATCTTGACGCAAAACTGAAAATAATGGGTTTAACTCCAATTTAAAAATAGCTTTTATTGCAGCCTTTTTTTCTCAGCACAAGCTGCTTTGATCACACAGAGGGAAACAATAATAATCCATGTGCAACATTTTCAGCCTGGTGGGGTGAAAGCAGAACGACAATCACACAAGTTTGATGGAAGCAGGAAGATGAGACGGTGATTTCTCCTCAAGAGAAAAAGAAAAACAGAGAAAAACAAAACAACCAAGCGCAGCAGATACAAACTCCATATATGAAAATACTTCAGCGACATGATATAATTTACACTGATTCTCCCATTTGGTATGCATGACCAGTTGTGTCTTAATGTGGCAATGACTGCCAGAGTTCAGTCTTCACATGAAGTGTTAAGTCCCCTACACCATCTTAATCCTCATGGATGTTGAACAGCTTGGCCACTTCGTTCAGATCTGCATGTTCCTCTCCGTCCTTGATGATCTACAAATACCAGATATAAACATTTTACAGTGACCACATCTATAATTTCCTCTTAATGCTGGCCACAGTGCACAGTGCGTACCTTCCGTGCGATGGGCATTCTGTTGAATACGTTCCACAGGATGATGCCCACGACCACCTTGTCTCTCAGGTAGAAGATGACGCCTTTGCCATAGTCGTCTTTGTGCTCCACCACGGGAGCAACTGTTGTAGATGCCACTGGGCTCGTGGCTGTGTCCTCTGTTTCACTTTCTGAGCGGATCCCGGTCCCTGGGACACATTTAGGTAGGAACGATCATTTAGGCCCCTTGTCCTCAAGGTCACTGTTTAGGTTTGATTTACAAGATGAAGATTTTTTTTTCTTTTTAATTAGATAGTGAGCACCCCTACCTGACATCTCTGTAGCAGCTCTAGGTGTATCCTTGGCAGTGGCTTTGGCAAACACGCCTACCGTTGGCAGGCTGCTGTCAACGATCCCAATGGCCTCGTAGCCGACATCAGGACCCAGGTCACTCCTGTGAGAAAACAGATGAGACCTCAGAGCACAACACACTTTGTATCCTAACAAGACTTTTCAATGCCGCATGAATTTATGTTGATTTAAACCAATAGCAGAACACAGAGGAGGGGGAAATATAAGGGACTCCATGCACTATGTCATCTCCAGGGAGCAGAGGAGACCATGGACCGTATATAGAAATGGACGAGACCAATGAAGAAGTGCAAAAAAACTGCAACACTCCTGATGGTGATGAGATGGTGGCTCCAAAAACTCTGGCTCCAATTAACTTCAATTACAAAATGGTCATTTTCAAAGAATGAAATAATTTCTTAATCATCATTCTGATGTCATTAGCTAAAGTAAACTTATGAGTGATCTGGTGGTCTAGGTGAAAAAATAAATACATAAATAAATTTAAAAAAAGCAATTAAATAGATATTACACTTCAAAAAGAAGATTTAGGGGTGTGGCCAGTTTGATTGACAGGTTTGTTCTCCAATGAGAGCCCTGAAATCAAGACTTTGGGCAGCATCCTCTGGTTTAAGGATTAGACCCATCTCCTCATTTCTGGCTCCAAAAAAAAAAAAAAAAAATCCAGCCCGATGGTGCTTTAATGTAAAACTCCTGGCTTCAAATGTCCACAAGGCGACATCATGTTAGCTTCATCCATTGTATCTACTGTCTCTGGTCTTTTTTTCTGTTCCTGTGTCTAAACTGTGTTTTACTGTCTGTTGTGTGACTGGTGATTTTCTGTCTATGATTGTCTGATACATTCAACTGATACTGATGTGGTGTAGCACTATTGTCCAAGAGACATTTCCTTCAGGGGACAATAAAGTTTATCCAATGCAATTTTCTATTCTAATGGTTGCGTTAACATTTCAAGACAATATGCTGCATACTGACAGCAGACACACAGTATTTTGTGACAGCAAGTGTCATCTACATTGTCTAAGCTGAAAATAAGTTTTTTTTCACACCTCTGTTGGAAATAGTTTTGCTAAAGTTCATCCTCCGATGTGAAGCACAGCAGCTGCCAGCTTTAAAAACTTTACTGTCAAAACAGCTTCTCAGACACAGTGAGCGCGTTTGTGTACCTCACACACACACAAATACACAAAACAAACAGGGCTGAGAGGACACTTGTTAAAAATTAAGCTGTAAGCTTCAGTGACAACCCCATGATGAGTTTCAAGATAGCTGATGACCTGAAGTAATGCCACAGTTAGATGACCTTGACAAATTGCATGCAGCCCAGAGAGGCTGCACACTAAGTGGACTAATTCAGAGCTATGGTTCATTTGGTGCTAACTGTCCATACTCCCATGTTAAACTCTGATTGTAAAGCATTTTCAAAGTAGTCTGCAGCCCCATTTTTTTTTTTAAGTGACAGTTGAAAGGAACATTTAATAAGCAGCATTTGTTCAGAAATGGGAGAATATTCCATCCTTTGATTTTGAGCTTAAAGTTTTCAACGTGCAGTGAAATGGAGGATGGTTTATGACAAGTTACACATGAAAAAAAGGACAATGCGCAATGAACTAAAAGACGCTGCTGCTGAGTAATGATCACATATTGGGTGTTGTTTTATGGGATGACTGAAGGTTCTTACAACATATGACAGTGTATTATGTATCTGTAGGTGTCAGCCACTGTAGTTTGACTAATGACCCCATGTGTATTTTCTCTTTTTTCCCCCACTACATTGAACCCATGTTGTCAGCAGTGTGTCACATTTCACCAGCTGCCAGCAACATGGAATCAAACAATTAATCTGGGTACAGAGAGCTGCATTTAACACTGTAGTTCAATTTATGGCAACTCTCTCAATATCTGGTTGAGCCGCCTTGCGATATTATCAGAGTTAGACATTTTTCAAACCCATGATAAATTTACTGTGTGAGTAATGCAGCCTTCTGCCAGAAACTCCTACTTTAATGTCCTCTAAAGGCATTTTAAATATTTCAGACTTAATGGCATTTAAGATTTCAAAGCAATCATGCATGTTGATCTGACTTCTGAAAAGTATTTCATCTGAGTCACTTGCAGAATCGTACATGCAGCCTCATCGCTCACGTATTCAAATATATTCAATGAGTGTGGACCTGGGCAATCAAAGATTCAGACTAGCTCGTTCCTTTCTCAAATATTTTCCTTCATTTCCACTTCAGACTGGTTTCATGGCTCACAGCCACAGCTTCCCCTTTGGAAAACGGTTTTGATTTGTGACTCATGAAAGCTGCAAGTTAGCATTACGATCATGAAACAGAAATACCCACCAGAACATAGACTGATGCCAGTAGGGTTTGCTGGCTCCTGTCATGTTCTCTCCTGCTAGTCTGCCGCTCACAACGGCGTGATCGTGGTGCTCCACTCGTCTGCGGCCCAGTCTGATGTCGTAGAAACACGCCGCATCTCCTGCCTAGATCAAGTAGGGATTGAAGATACATTATTCCCCACAAAAGTTACTTTCTTATATGAAAAAAACCTCTTACCAAACTCAAAAGCAGGGACAAACATTACAGTACTTCATTCTTACAGTATATTACATCTGGACAATGACTTGATTTGACCTAAAGAGGGCGCTGTAGTCAAAGATAAGATTAGGAATTTCAAATTATAGCTTGTACACAGCTCGCTTTAACCTCCTGTATAAACCATATTACACCTTGAAACATTAACTGAGAAAATGTTTTAACGGTGTAGGAGATAAAAATGTGTGTTATTAGGTCAGCAGATACATTTAACTTTAAATGATTGATATTTATACTGTAAGTTGGAACAACTTGGCAGAAGAATTTTCTATAAGGTTAATAAAGTCTCATCTCATTTTAACCCATTTCATCCTTATGAAAAATCTGATACCCATGATTTGTAGATTTATTGGCATTTATTGATACAGTTAGGACTTTGTTTTAAGATAAGATTCCCACAGAGATTAAGTTTCAAGTGGTCAAAGTGTCAAATTTAGTATAAATCCTCACAAATTTCTGTGGTAAGTCAGTTTCAGCGGGGTGTGTTAAAGGAATATTTCAACCACCACATGAACATTAACTTACCACCCAAATGTTGGACCGTGCTTGCAGCTCTGCATTGACCCGATAGCCACCAAAGTCAGAGTCCACCTCCAGAGCAGCTGACTTAGCAAGCTCGACGTTAGGCTCCAGGCCAACTGCTGCAACAATGTGGTCGGTTTTCACCTACAACATGAAGCACATGAAGATAACCTGTAACTAGTCCGTCTCCTCTAGTTACTTATTCAGACTGCATGTATGCAGAAAGCTGAACCTACCAATCGTCCATCCTTCAGCTGGATTTCTAATTTATCGTTTTTGTAGGTCACAGATTTCACCAGAGCTTCTGAGATGACTTTTACACCCTCTATAAAAACAAAGACAAGAATCATTATATATTCATAACAAAAATTAAAGATGAGAGGTATAAGGAAAATCTTTTCTTCCAACTAATAGTATGAAATGAAATCGAACATGAACCTTTCTTGACTTTCTCAGTTGTCCAGTTGCTCAGATACTCGGGCAGCACTTTTCCCATGTTTCCCTTCTCAGGGAACATCTGTATCACCTCCAGGCCAGACTCCGTTGCTACAAAGAGAGAAAGAGGACGGGCGACAATTATGTTAATTCTGTTAAACATCGGTATTAATTCTGAGCTGTCTAGACTCCTTACATCTCCGGCCTAGGGCGCAGGCCAGCTCGCTGCCTAGGAAGCCACCTCCAATGATTGTGATGGACGTTGTGTTTCTGGACACTTTGTCCAGTGATTTGAAGTCCTCAATCTGCAGAGGAAAACATATTTATACATCAGAAAGGATGTTTTTCAATGTAATGTCCTGTCTGTGTTATTTTAGAGGAAAAAACCTTCAAACAACTGTTTTAGAGTGGGTGATATTTTCACCATGTCATGCGCCTCAACAGTGAACCCCACATTCCTAATATACTGCACACACCATCAGCTACTGCCAATCTACTGCCCCCTTGTGGCTACACACTGACCTTGCGGAATAAAGTTGTTCTGCTCATCACCTCCTCTCCTGCTCGTTCAATGACCTGTAGGTTTCTTGGCACGCCGCCTGGAAGCAAAAGTTCAATGTAGCCTCAGTGTCAATTTTAAACCACATGCAGTGTTAAAATCAACTCTTTAAAACAGCTCACCTGTAGCAATCAAACACTTGTCGTATGAAATCTCAGTATCGTCGTCCAGTTTTACTTTGTTTCCTCTCACATCCATGTGTACCACCTAAAATAGTCAATACAATTCATCAATACTTTATCCAGTTACTATCGTGTACTTTATATAGGTGTACTTTATTTAGATTTTATCTAAAAATAAAAGAAGATAACTGCACACCAACCGTTTTGCCAGTGAGAACAGCAACTCCTCCATTTTCTGCACTATCCAGTTCTGCTGGACTAACGTAGAAAGATGGTGGCTGGAAGTAGATACTGGAAAATAGATATGAAAGTGTTAAAAATGTTCAATGAAGTTAGTAAGAACTGAGTTTAGTAAGTGCTGCTAAAATTAGAAGAGATGTTGAGGTGGATAGGAAAAAATTCCACCAGTGGGAAATCTTATTTTAACCATAGGAACAGTCAGATACTGAGTAGTTAAAACAGAGAGTCAGAGAGAGATAGGAGGAATTCACGGAGATGATGTTGAAAGAGCTAAAATCACATAAGATGGCTTTAAACACACCTTCTTTCTTTCCCGTTCCACTGTTTGAATCTCAGTGTTTCTGTCACACTGGGATCATCAGAGAACCAGAGTTCTTTAGAAAGAGGTGGTCTCATGTATGGAAGGTCTGGCTCATCAGTCACAATCAGTACCTGGAAGTAAAGAATTTAAGAGGTATTAACATATGTAATGTCACTTAATAGATGCAGTGCAGAAAAGCCCCACTCAAAATTTAACAGAGAAAATCTGCTTAAACTCAGTGGAAAAATAAACTGCAACACAGTGAACATGTCAGCTTGTCTGACCTTGGCACCAGGGTCTCTGGCTCGAATAGAGCGGGCAGCTGCGAATGAGGCGGTACCTCCACCAATGAGGAGGTAGGGGGCGTGTGAGGGCACCTTGAGAGGGGCGGGTGTGGAGTCCACTGCTGGAGCTTGTATGAAAGAGCGACAGCAAGCCCAAAAGAGCGTGAAGGAGAGAGAGAGAGCGAGACAGAGAGAGGCAAAAAGCAAAAGAGAGGAAAGACACGGTCAATCCATGATCTCATTAGAGGCCTGTGACTTACACAAATACACCTGGAGGGAGTAAATGAACCTGGTAAATAAAAGAAATAAAATTTTCCACATAGGTGAGATTAACCTTTATCATTAACGGGAATCAAATAATGTGAAAAACACCAACATGCAGGGAAGAAAGGCTGTAATAAGGAAAAAGGTTAACAATATAAACAGGAGAGAAGTTGTTTAAAATTAACATTAACATTATCAAAACACAAAAAAACAAAAGAAAGGTGTCGCAGCCGCCCGCTCCCCTGCTCCACGGTCTTACCACTCTCTGACACAACTTCAGGCTGAGGCTCTGCTGGCTCTGCTGCAGGGGTTTCTGCTGCTGCTGCTGGAGGTTCTGTTAGCATAACTGCATCATTAACCAGTCGAACAGTAAACCCTCAGATTAGTGGTAAATGTATATCAGTGGTTCTATGCACAGGTCTGACTGAGAGCTTACCACTGTCCACCACCGGTGCTGGGGGTGGCTCTGTGACCGGCTCTGTGACCGGCTCTGTGACCGGCTCTGTGACCGGCTCGGTAAGCTCTGCTGGGGACGGCTCTGGGGGGGGTGCTGGTTCTGCCAGTACAGTAGCAAAGTTACATAACAACCTCTGATGTGCAGCTAATATGTAAAATCCATCTTTATAATCTAATTGAGTCTTTGAAATCCAGTGATATCTGTAACAGAGCTGCTGTGTAGTTCAGATGTGAGAGCAGGTGTGTAGGTGGCACAGGCATCATCAGATTCTTTACAAATCTTACCCTCCTCAACTACAGGTGCAGCGACCGGTGCTGCTGCCTCTTCAGCTGGTGCTTCTACCACAGGCTCATCTGCTGTAGAGGTAATCCACAAAATGGGTTTGAACTAAACTCTTTAGATGTTATTGAATAGTGAGACCTTTGGGATCCATGCATGTCTTCAGCATCACCGTGGGAATGTTCAGGAGAGCATTCAGACACATACACAACAACTGGAAGCTGCCCCAATTCTGATGAAATGTATAGTGCACATTATATACCAGGAAATATCACCACAGTTACATTGACAGAAATATTACCAATCAGCTAAGTGTGCAAATCATACAAATTAGAAACCTCCATGTTAAAGGGCAGCTAGCAGTTTAGTTAATTATCACATTACAGGTAAGGGTAGAAAAACATTTCAGGTACAATCCCAAGACCCAAAGTATGATGGTCACAGAAAATCTCCAACAAGAGGGGTTCCATTATATATCTTACAAATACGACAGCAAATGAGCCGACATATTTGTAACAAATACAAACATCAATAAAATATGTTTCACATAAAACAAATAAACACACAAACAAAAAAATCATATAGAATTCAGAACTGAGGTGTGTGAGTTTCCAAAGGCTCCAGTGAAACTGTGAATTGTTAGTTTCCCAGGTTAAATGCCAAAGAACACACTGAGAACAGAACATGCAAAACTAAACACAAAAACAATGAATGAAAAACAAACACATGCAACCCAGAGGGAGAAGCTACAGTTCACACAGTAAACTTCTCAGCCTCTGGACATCGACGACGTTCACACAGATGACACAATACAGATTAGAACAACCACAGGACCTCCAGTATAAAACATGCTGTCACCATAAAACTGTATTTTTAACACATGACAGCTGTGTTTTACAGCCTGCTTTTTTTTGGCTCTGACCTGACTTCACCAGCCGGTGTCCCCATTTCTAATATCTACATCCCTTCAAAGTACAGCATGCACACAAACTGTAATAGATCTTACTATTCTACATCTAACAAGCTTTTATTTTATCGGTTTAAACACATGTTGTATACAGGAGGCACATGTATGTTTGGAAAAGTATGCAAACAACCTGCAGGTGATTCAGCTGTTTCACTGGGGGCCACTACTTCAACCTCGGGGGCCGACGGTTCAGTAACGGGGGCCGGTGGACTCGGCTCCTCTGGTGAAGGTGCTGTTTCAGGTTCTGGCTCAGGGACGGCTGAGAAATGAATAAACCCCATGAACTTATTAACACAGACTAATCTAAAACAAGGTAAGGTAAAAAGTAAGAAGCTAACTGTTATCTGTGAGTTAAACTGATCCATGTATTGAAGTCTCAAAATCTGCTGTTTACATGGCAATAAAGAGGAAACTGAAGCCAAGACTGCAGAGTCAGCTGATTCAAAGCCTGCTCCCACACCAAATAACCTTCAACTGTGGTTTAAAAACACAAACATTTCAGTCAAATGGGCAACACTGCAAATATCATACAAGTGTTGAGGTCTGTAGTTTATGGACTCTGATAATTGAATGCGTTGTGGCCGGGTTTTATTATTTACTGACTTGTTAACAAAAAGTGGAGTTTGATCTGTTATATAAAACATATCCATTTATGACCAATCACTTACCCTTGGTCTCAGCAGCTTCCTCAGCTAAAAACAACAACAATAAAAAAAAAAGTAAAAATCTTAAACATGCATAGATACATTAACTGTAAAGATGAATGTTTCATTATTACTAAACTCAGTGGATAAACCTTTCTCACCAGGAGGCTCTGATTGGAGGGGTTCTTTTGTGGCTGCTCTACTTGATCTGGAATTGATTTCTGCCATACGCTCCTCATATCTTCGTTGGTCTCCCCTCACAGTGTGGTATGCCTGCAAAAACAATATATGCAAAAAACTTACCCACGACCAGTTCAACCATCATTTCATGAACTCTTCCAAATCTATATGCTAACAGGCAGGGTGATAATAAACCTGACAAATAACTACTTTGAAGCATAAGAAAACAATCCCAAAAGACATCCAGAGTTCCAAAGAACAGGATTCAACTATTTTTACATGGTGCTGCAACAGCTGGTATGACCCCCACGGTGCCCTGATGTCAACAACATAGAGTGAATTTAAGATTAGATGAAGAAACAGAAGCACCTGGAACAGAATAAAATCCACAGAAGAGCTGTAGCAGGTTCATAAAGAACCAACCTGTTAATCACCTTAAAAATTGTACACAATAAAAAATAATTCATATTTTTCTGTTTGTATGAAGCTGTCAATCCAGACAATATTCTCATCAAAGCATCCTGACTTGACTTTTACACAGCACTGTGTGTTTAGGCAGTGGAAGCTTACTCACATATGCCAGACCAGCGACGGTGGATGCTCCCACCAAGAGGGCGTACTTCAAGTTGTCCCCACCTCCCCCTGCTGGCCCCGTGGACATGTGAGCCACAGGTACAGATGTTGGTGTTCTGGCATTGTTCAACCCTGAAAACAAAATGACACATAATGAAAAAAACTTAAGCTGATTGAAGCTCCATAATTTTTAATGATAAACAAACAAAAAACAACAAAAAAAAAACTGTGCTCTCGTCCTCCAGGGCGGTCTTGTGTGTCCTTCAAGCTCAGGTCCTCTACCACAGGCCTGGGAGCCTGAGGGTTCTGGCTGGATCTTAGCTGTTCCTAGGATTGTGCCCTTCTGGTCCGAGGTCTCAGATGGTGCTCCTGGTATCCGTTGGAGTTATCCACCCAGCTTGGGGGTTACTGCCCCTTGCGCCCCAATCACCAGTGGAACCACTGATGCCTTCACCCCTCCCACATCTTACATCTTCTCTAACTCCACTTTGAGCCCTTGGTACTTCTCCAGCTTCGCATGTTCTTTCTTCTTGATGTTGCTGTCACTTGGGATCGCTACATCTACCACTACCCACAGACTCCTACTGTTTGTCCACCACCACTATGTCCGTTTGAATTGGCCATTACCATCTTGTCAGTCTGGATCTGAAAGTCCCACAGCATCTTCGCAGGGTTGTTCTCCATCACCTTTGGGGGCATCTCCCATCTTGACCCTGGGACCTTCAGTCCATACTCATAACAGATGTTCCTGTACACAATGCCTGCTACCTTGTTGTGTCACTCCAGGTATGCTTAATCTGCCAGCATCTTGCTGCCCGCTGTGATGTGCTGCACTGTCTCAGGGCCTTCTTTGCATAGTCTGCACCTGGGGTCCTGTCTGGTGTGGTAGACCCCGGCCTCTATGGAGTTGCAGTTAATGTGTGCAAGTGTGCTTTGTGAAACATCATTAAAATATGTAGGTGACTGCTACAATTAATGTCACAGCCTCTAAAAGTTTAACTTCTGCACATGCTCCTGAATGCATAATAAAGGCAGGGCATTAATAAACCTCTAGATTTAAGCATGAGCTTTATCTTTGCTAAAATGAAGGGACTGGCACACTTTGGTGTCATACTTGTGGCAGGTATGCATAGAACAGGGGTGTCAAACTCGTGCCATGGAGGGCCGAGACCCTGCAGGTTTTCTTCCCAACCATCTCTCCAGCAGCTGATCTCACTGATGAGCTCCTTCCCTCAAACTGAAGGAGGTGTTCATGATTAAAATCACCTGCTTTAGTGACTGGCTGGAAAGAAAACCTGCAGTGTCACAGCCCTCCATGGCACGACACCCCTGGCATAGAAGCGCCCGTGAAAGTGAACTGTCGATAGCACACATGCATATATTATATATAATAAACACACACAGTCTAACCACTCTCCTCCTGTGATGGTGATTATGTCATGTACTGATATAAATGATTATAACCCTACCTTTCAGCAGTTGTTGGGTTTACTACACTGTGTTTATCCTGAGTGGGTCACATGGGACTGAAAGCCCCCCCGTGATCCATATCAGCCTATGAAGGCAGGGTCAAATCTGACATTGTCACATAAAATGGTGTATCAAACTGATTGTAAAACCAACACATGTGTTTCAATGAAGCACTGACACTGACTTTTAACCAACTTCATTCAGGACCTACTACCAGTGCAATGCAATAACATTTAAGTTAACTAGTTACCATAATATCACCTGAGCACTCTCTATAACCAACCTTACCCTGTAATAATTAGCCCACTTAGCTCTCCGACAACTACACGAAGGTCAGGATAGTTTATGCGAGCTGAGCTAAGTAAACTACACACCGCCTGGTTTAAGTTTAACGCCACGGTGCCTGTACAGTATGTCTGAATGGGGGGCGGCTTACAAGACAGACAACAAGTTAGTGGAACTAGTTACCCACCTGCTCTCCTCACATTGTGCCGGCACACAGCTGAGGAGCTTCTAGCGAGAGGAGCGAGCTTCTTCCACACTGTCCTACATTTCAGCATCGTGGCTCAGCTCCGTATAACGGCTCCCGGTTTCACAAGCCGACCTGTCGGGCAGAAACACCAGCTAGTTACCGTTAAACTAGTCCTGCAGCCACGGAGCAATGACAGCTAGCAGCAGCGCGCCGCACACCAAGGCCAGAGACAGGTCATACGTTCCAGAGGCATCATGGGTAATTCCAAACACTCTTTCAACATGACAGATTAGTCACCACTAACAGACTTAGTCGGATTAGGCCTTTAAAAGAAAGATGGCGTCGTCCCGGATAGCATTGACAGCCGTTGACGTCACTTAATGAACATTTAAACCATTTGACATCGTATTTGTTTTTACTTTTGTATGATACCGTAACAAAAGTAATACCGACATAAGCAACGATAATGTAATATCAGAATATTCCTATATACCGTGCGGTTACATCAAGTGGCAGCTGTTTGATACTCTTTTTCTTTAAGGCTCTTTGGCAGCTGCCGTAAATGTAGACCGTGTGGCCGTAAACTCCACAATTGCTCTTTACTTCCCTGCAGATCCCTGCAGCTCCGGCATGGTGCTGCCCTCCACTGTTTATATTATCACATACAATCAGAAAGATTTTCCAGAAAGAAGAAACAAGAGAACGAGTGATGATGAGGTGAGGTTTGTACGTATGCAAAACACATGATACCATATTAAGACATAACAGGCAGGTATTTATTATATTTCATCTAAAATACACGAGGTAAAAACAAAAAATGTAAGGAATAAAGGCCATGATTATGTCCACAGATTTGTATTTTAACTGAATGAAGACATTGTTAATTCCGTGCACTGTGGTGTTGTGTAAATGCAGGGTAATGTATGTGGGTTTACTGACTGTTGCGTATACAAATCTTCATGAGGGTTTTACTGAGTCATGCTTTATGAATATGAAATTCGCCCAGTGATAGACTACATAACATCATAAACTAGGTCGTTTTGTCGCCCTCTGGTGTTGCAAGGAGCCTGTTTATTGTAGTCCTGACTGCAATCATGTACAGTAAAGATGATTTTGAAAATTTATAATGTTACCTGCACCTGTGGTGGACTTCAGAGTGCTCTGTGATATTAATATTAAGGCTGATTATTCACAACAAGAAATAATGATCATTTTAGCTACAAGGATGTATGCACTTCCCTTTACAGTGGACAGCTAAAAGGGTGGCGAGATGAGGTGTAGATACTTGGTTGCTTTTACTGGCAAGAGAAGTCAAAAAGGAACTTCCCTGGCAACGTGAAAGATAATTTACATGGTGAATAAACCACTGAGTTGCTTTGCTTGCGTGTGAGTGTGTAATGGGTCTACGTGTGTGTATGTGTAGTTGGGTGTATCTAATGTATTTGATAAAGTGACTGATAATATGTTAAACATATCAACAGGACCTACTACTGCTGCTGTCAGTAATGTTGCTATTACCAAAAGTTGGTCAACCATGTCACTACTGCTATTTGTTTCTGCTACTGCCTCTGCTTCTTTCCCAGTGTACTTGATGTTTAAGTAAATGGCAATACTACACAAAATGTATAGCCTAGGATAGTCTGTGATGCCCATTCCTGATTGAACATTTAAACAAATACACAAATATTAACAAGAAAATACATATAAAAGAGTACAAAACAAAACTGAATACAATAAGACTGCCATAAAACTCAGACACAAGCATCATGACTAAATGACTGACTCCTTTAAATGTTTAAAACTGTCCAGTCCACAAAAGGGGACCTTATAGCTACTCATAGATGTACCCTGAGGAAAACACTGTATCAGTGAGCAGCTTAGGAGCCTGGCTGGTGTCTCATATTTGCAGATTTTTTGATCCAAGCACTTTCCTATAAACAGAATTCAAATTGTAGGGCTATACATCATCTTAAGAGACTTTATTGTTGTAAGAGCTGCTTGTGTTTTTTTTTTTTTTT
>OOFC01003502.1:65563-75773 GCA_900323345.1 Pseudochromis fuscus | reverse complement strand
TTTTTTTTTTTTTTGGGGGGGGGGTTTGCAGCATGACATGATAAACAATCTTAAATTATTGTAAAGTATGGGAACGTTTCTTAAAAGATATTTAAAGGGAAAGTGGGAATCTAACTTAATCTGTTACCCACATAATTTAAATAAAATAAAATACAATTACTGCTATTATTATCATTATGTCGTCACCAGGACTTTTTTTGGTTGTTCTGGTCCTTTCCATTTATCTTTAAGCATCATGTAGAGCAGCAGGCTGATCATCTAATCAGTTAAAACCACTTCTTATTTCTATAGAGATCAGAGAAAGCCACATCAGATGAACACAGAAATTTGTAACATTTCTAAAGCAAAATGGAAGTGACGTCTTTATCATGAATCTTACACCAGCGTATGACGTGGGTACATATTGTATGATATCCTATAAGTGAGTCTCGATCCTCAAATCTGTCAAACCTCATTATGTGTAGTATTTTTCTCTTCTTTAACTCCCCCTCAGGCCAACAGCTCCATCCACTAAACACATAATTCAGGCTTTTTCCTCTCTCTCTCTCCTCTGTCTCTCTCTCTCTCTGTCAGTGTGATCAATTTCTTTACTTCCTCCTTTTGGAGTGCTGAGCTGAATACCAGAACACAGGATATGCTTCACAGTGCTCTCAGTTTCACAGCAGCAGCAGCAGCAGCAACAACAGCAGCGGCGGCGGCAGCAGCAGCCGTGAGGACGACACACTCTGCAGTCAAGATGAGTGCCGGGGATGTGGTCTTCACCGGCTGGCTCATTAAATCCCCTCCGGAGAAAAAACTAAAGAGATTTGTGAGTAGGAGTACACATCGGACACTTGTCTATGTCCTCTGCCGGGAGGAGGAATGCCAGGCTGTGCTGCTGAGCCTTCTGTGTGTGTGTGTGTGTTGTGATGTTGAATGAGGATTTACAGACATACTGACCTGTATATATGCTGTTGTTAAACTAAGCTGCAATTCAGTCTCTTTAATGCGTCTTCCTCATTTCTATAATAACGTCTCACTTTTGTGGAGGTACTTCATAGTTGTAACAGCAGTGTGTTATGATAACAACAACATGTCACTAACTGCAGATGTACTTATGTCCCCATAGCGAGAGTATATATGTATATAAAAACTGCTTCCATGAAGAGCATCCAGCCTTCAGTGTTTTGTGGTTGTTGGGGGTGGTCATGTGATAACGTCGGGCTGGCCACTCTGCTCTGCTCTGTGTGTGGATGTGTTTGTGTGATGAGCGTGTGTATTGTGAAACATGGGAAGTAATGTCAGCAGCAGCAGGCAGACACTTACGCGACAAGCAGAAATAGTCCAGCTTGATGATAGCTGTTTGCACTTCCTCAGTATAAACGGAGGAGGTGGAGGGACATTTGTCAACAGCAGTGCAAGGAAGAGGGTGGTTGGAGGTGTGTGTGTGTGTGTGTGTGTGTGGGTTGGGGTTAGGGGTTCAGGGCGGGAAATAGAAACTTATTTTAGCATACTATGCAAATCCTTTTTCAAAGAGTTGTACAGACAGGTACAATATTTGCCTCATTCAAATGTCAAGTACTGGCATGTGAGCTCATGAAAATGATCCGTGTATATGATGATCAGACTGTTGTGGAAAATGGTACCCTGATAGCGGTGCATGTAGGTGTTTGTTGTGTGCAGTCCTTTCTGATCTGGAACAACAAGCTCCGTCAATATTTCCACTTTCTGCCCTCATAAATGTGCATTTAACGGTTGTCTGCTGCGTATAGTCCACTACAGTGTCTGGAGAAGGACGCCCTGAGTCACAAGTGCTTGTTTTTTGTTTACTTGGTTACACATAGATGTTTCAACTGTTTACTGACCGTTACACTGATAGTAACAGAAATATTACCTGTTGTTGCTCCACTTATCCTCGTCTTTTATGCATTGTTCCTCTGATGGAGAAGAAAAGTGTTTTATCATAAAATCACATTATATCCAAACACAAATTAGACAGGAAAATATTGGAATCATGTAGAGGAGTTGATATACACAGACGTTTAATATCTCATACTCAGTGTTGTTGACAACAGTAGAAACTTTCCCATCACAGTGAATGAGTAAGTAAAGGTACAAAAATTGTACAATTAAAAATGGCTGTATTTCACTTTGTTGTATGTGCTTCTAGGTCTTGATTTACAAGGATACACAAAAATGTTGAAAGTTTAAATCTCAGTTTGATGTTAATATTTTTACCCTGAAAATCATTTTAAAGATCTTCACTCAAAGTTTGTTTACTCAGGAGTTTGCTCAGTTGTCACCACCACTGACCACCTGATATTTCGTGACCAGAGTTTCATACTTAGGTCACATGGTGGCACATTATAAACAAGCACCACTGGAGGAAGAAGACCATTAGATGTGGTTGAAAGGGCTGGAAATGTATTTGTGTAAATAACCCATTTTGTTTATCTATTTTATCAAACATTCATTTTTAAAAAGTTAAAATATGAGGCTTAGCCTGCAGTTAATATAAATAAAAAGCTTGGAGAGCCACTTTAATGAAAGATGTTTCTGAATTTCTCGGTACAATATATAACACTGATTGGCTTCTACAGTCACCTCTATTCTTCTTTTACATGGCTATGCAAAAAAAGTATTTTTCACATCTCAAAATGTTTCATATTTGGAGCTTCTATAGGATCAAATTGCCATCTGTGTAGTTACGGTTTCCTCTTAAACTTGGCAGTAAATGTGGTGTGTCTAACCATTTCCTGGTGTGGGTATGCACACATAAATAACCAACTGACTTGACAGAACTGAACTGACAAACTACTCACTTGTAAAAAAATGTTTTTTTCATGAAAATGTAAAAAAAAAAGAAAGAAAAGAAAAAGAGGAGGCTCTGACCCAACAACCCACACAAATCACAAAAAAGTGTGAAATGATGATGTTGATAAGCCTGCTTTATTGCTGACTGTTTTTTCTAATCTTTGCTATTTTATTAATGGAATTTGACACCTTTATGACTGAGATGGCACTTTCTAGGCAGCGAGGTTTCAGGCGTTACTTATTACAAGCAGATCTTTGAAACTAAAAATATATTTCAGCACAGTTTCGGTATGACATTTTTCTGTAAGTCTTCAGTTTAAAGCAGTTACCATGTACTGTATGAACACCTCTTTCTCTGTGTTAGACATTTTCTTCTAAATACAGTGCACTTCCTCTTCTCTGTACTTCTGGGAAATTAGAGTTGAAGTTCCGCTTACTGACCATAACAAAAGCAAAAAAATTAGTTTAAAGTTGCAAAGTTAGCTGTTGTGAGCAGGAGCTGTGATCACATTGTCATGACTAATAAAATCGATGGCGGTGGGAAAGGGCGAGGTTGCAGGAGGAATTATGAAGTGCTAAGTTATCAATGAATGATAAAATGAAAGTGTAATGCCATGAAGAATTATTTGTTCCTTTCACCTGCAGGCATGGAGGAAACGCTGGTTTGTGCTTCGGAGAGGTCGGATGAGCGGGAATCCTGATGTGCTGGAGTACTATCAAAGCAAGAACTCCAAAAAGCCAATCCGCACCATCGACCTGAAAGAGTGCGAGGTGGAAATGCTTAATGGACAACTGCGGATAAAGCGAGACTTCCATGGCAAGCACCTCTTTGTGGTGAAGACCTCCTCTCGCATTTTTTATCTGGTGGCCAAAACCGAGGAGGAGATGAACAGCTGGATCAGTAGCATCAGTCAGATCTGCCAGTTCGGGAGCATGGAGGATGCAGGTAAATAATGTATTTCTAACCCAATATGTTTCTTTGAAAAAAGATGTCACAACATAATAGTGCACCTTCACCACAGTGGCGGCAAATTGGAAATTGGTGTCACTTGTCCCCACTCCGGAAGTGGTGAGCTGAAAAACAAACTTTATGAGGTCAGAGCAAATTGTTTCAGTGAAAGCATCGCTCTGCCCACAGTCATTTTTTTCACTATTAAAATCCTTGGGTGTAAAATTGTTGCATATTCTTGCAAACATGCCCAAAGTCCAGCTTGGTAGTTGGTTCAAGTGGTAAAATATCTTTCATTATTTAAATAGTTATGGCTTCAGAAACATTGGATCAGCTGAAGAGTGTAAAAGTGTAAAACTATTTTAACACAGTGTGCTTGCCACAAAGCTGCGGCTCCTTCAGGTCCATGAAACAGGCTGACAGATTTCTCTACAGCTGAGCTCCTAAACCCACACACGCAATCACACGTCATCACATTGTGGTTTAAACCATTTGATACACATCATATCTGGTCCTTTTTCCACAGCAGCAGCAGCAGCAGCAGCAGCAAGAACAACAACAAGCAGATATTGCACTACAGCAAAATTTTTACATTAGAAATATATGAATATTTTAAATGCAGAAATAAATTCAGGTGAGATTCATGCTGCAGTCAAGCATTGAACACAGTTAAACAACTAGAAGACTAAACACAAACCCCACGTTTTATCAGAAATCAAAATGTTTCCAGCAGTTAAACATGTTTTGTTCTACGTGTGACTTCTCATGTTTCTACTGAATCAGAGGCGATAACAGCAGATCACCATAAAGCCACGGAGTTAATATCAGATAATTATTCTTTTGCAGAACTTCCATGCTTTAGGCTTCAGATTTTTCTATTTTTATTGTGTTTAATTTCTATATTTACACTTGAGTCTATCACTCTGCTGTCCTTTACTGTTGTTCAGATGAAAACATGACAGGGGGATTTTTGTTAGGAGTCTGTTTGAACACTATCATCTGCATGAAGGAGATAGAGCAACGACGTGAAGTTGCTGATATGCAACACATGCTGCAGGCACTCAGAAAACACTCACAGAAGAAGTTATAATGTAAACTTGTTTTCCACACACTAAATAACCGACTGTTGGTGTCGTTTTTGTAGCTGTGCTGCTTTAAATAAAGCTTTTTTTCTGAGAATGTAGGACAGCAGCCTCAAGAGTTCTGTGAAACAGCAACTTATAAGTTTTGCAAAGGAATATAAAAAGTTGTTCTGAACCCACAAGAGGACGTAAACATCTATTAAGGGTAGCAAATGTTTCATGAGAAGATGAAAAGACATTGAGATACTTCTTTTTTTTTTCACACACGGTTCTGCAGGGACGGCCTTGAGTCGTTGGCCTTGAGTGAAATGGAATGAAACAAATTTCTGAAAGAGGGCCAAAAGGACTCAAAGAGACAGAGAAGATATAAACAAAAGAGGGAACAGGGCTCACATGTGTCTACTTTCATCGGCTGCTTTTCAAATTCACCTGCTCCATTTACAGTCAGTATAGGAACCTATGTGTGTGCTTGTGTGCATGTTTGAGCCTTTGGTGTCAGCATGATTGCAGTTTTCTTGTCACCCCTTAATGGTTATAGCATTTCTAAACTACACTGTGCCTGTTTCTCTCTGCTTGTTCCCAACAGAGAGCTCAGAAGAAGGCTTTCCTCACACCCCCACCTCCCTTCAGCTGTCACCTGACAGCTCTGAGAGAGCGTCTGTAGCAAGCCAAGCAGATTCCAGTCATCCACTGGACTACCTCTTTCTCTCACAGTGTGAGACAGGGAGTGTGAGTGTTAGTAGGTATGTACAGTCTGTAAAAACCTCTGACACAAGTGGAAATAGTGGCAGTTTGTGTTTAACAATGTTGTCATTTTTCCCCACATCTGTAGACATGACAGCTTTTCAAATTCTGAGATCTCTCTGGAGCAAAAGTCAGCAGACGAGGCCGTCAAGGACATTTGCCCCGATTCCTCCTCATCTTCCAATTCTCATGCGAGTCCCAGTCCATCACTCTTCCTACATGGAAGGTTGACTAACCCTCCCTTCAGCGCTCCCTGCACCTCCATAGCTTTACCTTCATCCTCTTCCTCTCCACTACGTCACTGTGCCACGAGTGTCTTCCAGTTTGACAAACTGTATTCCTCTGCGTCGTTTGAGGCAACGGGCGATAAACAAACACCTCCTCCACTGCCACCCAAGCCTAATCACCTGCCGGAGCAGCTCAGTGATGAAGGAGCTCACAGGCCGGGGGCAATGAGCACAAGGCATTTCTCAAGCAGCGCTGCACTGTTTCCCCGGAGGACATCTTTGTCCAGTCTGGACCATTTCAGAATAGGTAAATCAAAACCTGGTGCTATTACGATTGATGTGCATATGAGTTCATATCTGCAGCTGCTGGTTGTTATAGTGGAGAGAGTAAAGAAATTCTAACCTTTTTGTTCAGGAGATGCGGAAAGCAGATTGATGAGGAACAGGCGGCAAAGCATTAACTTGGTAAGAAGATCATCAACAGAAGGAAATAATGTAACAATTTTATTTTGACATTCTTGATGAGAATTAGTTTGACACCAGGAACCAGCTGTGAGTTAACTTATGAAGAAGCTTCATATTTACCACACAGACACAAGGGTGGTGCCACATCCTCCTGTCTAACTTGGCAAGATAACAAACAGTTGAATTCCCTATAAGGTCAAAGTTCAGGAGCCACTGTAGGATCAAACTAATTACAACTTCAGTGCCCCCCTGTGGTGGTGAACAAACACATGAGATCAAAGTAATGTGAAAGATGGGTCAAGCATTTTTCAAAAGCTTGAGACATAGTGACATTAACAAATCACCTATGCTGCAATTACAATGCTGTGCACTTGTCTGACTTGATGATGCTTTGTACTTTGGCAGCCATGTTTAAACACCACACTAGTTCAAAGCTACCAGGATGAGTCATATGTCCCGATGGCTTCGCCTTCTCCCACTGTTGCAACTGTTGAATGTGATGGTTACATCCCCATGAGCCCCGGGACATTCAGCTTCCTCAAAACAAACTGCGGTGTGGAGTCCTCCTCATCTCTCAGCGCGCTCATGTGTCCACCTGCAAATTTTGCACCGCCTCCAATTCACCGGCACCTCAAGCCTCGCTTGAGGAGAGGTGAGAGTCACACCAGGCCTGACCATCATGTTCACTGTTTGGCATTGTGTGAAAATCTGACCTATCCTTGGCTGAAGGTCCTCAAAATTTGTTCTACATCGTCTCCTATAACATGACTGAAAATTGTAATAACTTGGGTCCATATCCATATGCACCACCACCTAATTCATGGGAAATGCCAGTACAGATTTCATGTAAATGTCAATACATGTACTTTTGTCACATGTCAATCTTTACGTTCTCTGATCTGGCCTTTATGTGCCACATTAAAGAATTACAACCAGTCCAATAACTTTATCTTTTCCTGGTTCACAGCTCGACCCCCACCTCTTGATTTAAGAGGTCTTTCCACCATCACAGAATGTCCCACTCATATTCCTTTGAGCAGAGCAATGACTGACTCATGGTAAGAAGAAACAAAGTCTCTTTATGAACATACCCTTATGTACAGTACAGAAACATGACTGATGATTGTGTCTTATGACTGTGCTAATTAAATTACTATTTTTACCTCAGTATTTTCTGTATTGTATACAAATACAGACCATAGTCTGTAGTAAACCTTTGAAAACATCTTAAAACATCAATAACTCAGATTTGGATGTTGTGCTGAAGAGACAGCAGCCCCATGTTTGTCACAACACTGCCCTTTTATTTACAACTACATAGATACAAAGCTAAGATTCTATCTTTACCTCATTTAAAATTTAAAATTGGTGATAAATATACACACCAAATGTTGTACTTCTTACTTTTTCTCTTCATAGATTGCCAAAGTTGCTTTGTAACCTCACCTAAATTTTTTCTGTTTTTTTATTTATGTGTGATGGCAGCTTTTCCGCAAACTGTTTGCCTCTTGAAAGAAGACTTGAGAATGGAGACAATTCAAGAGATGAAGTCACGAATTGCTCTGCAGTGGTAATATTTTCTAATTTACTGAAAGCACATGTTTTTCAAACAATACAGTATAGAGTACAGACTGTGACATTATTATCTTTATCTGTATGGGAGAATAAAGGTGGTCCTTTCATTCAATTTATTAACTAAACCAAAAATATGTTGTGGAGGGATCTGATGTGACTGAAGCAGCTGAAGAAATTTCGTTTAACTTTCTGTATTCCCAGTTAAAAGACGTCATTGATAAAAATGGATCCCTTTGTCATATAAGATTAACATGTGAATCTTTGGTCAGTAAAAAAATAATGTAAAAAATAATGATAGATTTGATGATTATAATAGATAATACAATCGACTTTGTACATTTCCAAATGTATTAATAGTCACCTCATGTACACAAAATATTAAATTACTGTTGATTTTAACCTTTGTGTGTGCAGCCAAAAGATTTTTCTCTATATTGGTTTATTACATTCAAAAACATTTAATTTTTATTATTATTATTGTTATTTTTAAATGAACAAAATCTAACTCATTCTTATAATTTGAGGACCATACATAACTAAGTATGTGGGTGTGGAAAGTGACTCCATATTTCTAAAGCATTTTTCTCAGCTAACTGTGCTTGTGTATTTATTTCAGTTTTTATTATTTTTTGTGTTTTTTTCATTAGAATTAACCTTATGTAAATTTGTATAGGATGTGTTTTACTAATGTACTGATGTGCCTTTAGAATTCTAAGTTTTTCAGATTCTTTTAACCAACAACAGTTTATACAAGGTCTTCATCTATTTCTTTCTTTGGCAGGAATCAAGGCAACAGCTCAGTCTCATCTTTGATGGAGCAGTTCAGTCCTGGACGAGAAACTCAAACCTTGACTATTTGTCACTGGATTTCAACTCTGCATCCCCCTCTCCTGTGCAGAAGGTATGGTGCTTAAACGACAAAAATGACCTTGATTAGTATTTAATGAATTTATTTTAGGCAAGAATCGTACGGTATTGAAAGTACTTTTAATTAGAAATGCGTGACGACAGGTGTCCCCACGTTTTACACATCAAGATTTTCACAGTACACTTGAGAGAATCAGTAACTTAGGTTTCATTAAGTGCAGCATGATTGTTTGTGGAAGTGAAGCAGAAGCGTGGTAACCATCACCCACACTGCATCACTGTTACCTCCTCTCTCCCTCTCTATGTCTAGCAGAAGCCCTTTCTGTCTGATGAGCATCGAGTGGATTACGTACAGGTGGATGAGAAGAAGACCCAGGCACTTCAAAATACCAAAATGGAGTGGACAGATGTCCGGCAGTCGAAAACATGAATGAAAAATACAGGACACAGTGGTTTCAAGAAAGCCACAACAAAACCAGCAAGGAGTATGAAGTATGAAGAGGACCAAAAATAGTTTCAAAGCACTTTGAAAACAGTATTAAAATAAAATAACAAGAATAATTCAGTAGTTAGAGGAATCACAAAATTGCACTGTTAGAACTGAGATAGCTCTGTGTAGAGCTGCACTGTACATACTGCCCGATCATGCACTGTTGACAGTAATTTTTCTGTAGCATAAAGTTTTACCTTATTTTGGTCATTATATGGCTTCAATGTGGAAAAGAGTTGCTGTAAATGTATGTATAATAATTCAGACACTGTAAAAAAGATTTTTCTATGATTAAATGTTATTTTAAATATTTCTCTTCTGCGTTATGTATCATGAACTAGTATGATTCATAATGAATATGTGCCCTCTCTCAAAAACTCTTCCAGGCCTGAATATCAGCATTGTCTTTTTGTTAAATATTCCAAACAAACTTCAGATTTATTATTCAGTCATCAAAGTGTTGCTTAAAAAAATTGTATGAAAACAAATTCACTTTGGAAATTTGCAGGTTTTGCTGATGCATTGGTTCAGCCTGAAGAAGAATGTGTTTTAGCATTTGTCATGCGTGTGTAGTCAGCAATGCTTTGCAGGCACTGCAACCTGAACAAACTACTTTGTTTGGATTTCTGTCCAGTTTCTCACAACACTACTTTTTTCTGTCCATTGTGCTACTTTGCACCCTCTAAAAACCTCTCCTGTAATTTCCACACTGATCCGCTAATGTTTCCATCACACCTCAGCAGATGATGGTATTTCTAACTATGTATAACTTTGTAAGCAGGGAAAAATATTGTTATATAAAAAAGGTTAATATAAACATAAATCAGTTTTGTTTTCTAAAAATTACACAAAATATTAATGAACATAGCCGATTAACTGTTTATGAAATGTTTTAAAAGTTGACAGAAAAAACACATAAAACAGAAAATATATATATATTACCCTACATATATTTACCTTAAATGACAAAAATGTATCCTGGGAGATAAGAAAAGGTTGGAAAATAATCATGTGATTG
>OOFC01003502.1:40518-65543 GCA_900323345.1 Pseudochromis fuscus | reverse complement strand
GGTCATTTTAGCCCAGATACACTAGAAAATAGTATTTCATTATTTTTTTCCAAATTTGCCCATTTAAGGGTTAATTTTTTGTGTAGTGTCTTTTTTTAGTTAAGATCTTTATGATGCAACATAGAACAACTTATACAGACGTGTTCAACAAATCATCATAAGAGAAAAATGCATATATATATCTCTAGATAGATAGATAGATAGATAGATATATATATGCATATACAATTTAGAGATTTATTGTATCCTTCAGCTTTTAACAGTCTGTTTTATCATTTTGTGGCCATTATAAGTTATTACATTTACAATCAATTGTATTATTGTTTCTAGATTTATAGTTTTTTGAATGCTCGGGAAAAATAACAACAGTAATATAACAAGTGATTTAACGATTCAACTTAATTATTACAGAAAGTATTTTTGTTTCCAATATCTAGAAATCTGGAAAGGTATAAATTTGTCACGTATATATTGTGTAATATTTAAATGTAATTTATTTAATGTGGTCATTTTGTTTGAAGTGTGATTACGCCTACGTTACACGCATGTTGCGTCACTAACATGCGACGAGGAGAATCAGGAGAGGAGATTTGGGAAAATTAGCAAGGAAGTCATCATCCAGCATTTAAATGGCTGGGGTTTGTGTGATCGTCTGAAGTGAATTCGGCTTGTGCGACTAAACCAGTCACAATTATCTTAATCCCAGTTTGACTGCTATGTGGTATTTTTGCAGCACATTTCTGCACAACTGTCAGACTCATCAGAAGCTGCAGCGGACACGGTGTGAGTGTTAGCGAGCTGCACGGCTAGCTAACGGGGGCTGCAAACAAATAACACCGAGTCTGGGTGAAGCTCACTCCGGGGCCCGGCTCCAAAACCAGCTGTTACCTCCGTGAGGCTGTAGAGATCAGGCTGTAGCTGGTAAGTTTGTTTAGTTTGGTTTTACACGGAGACTGCAGTCTATGTGAAAGTGTACTCGTGTGACTGATTAATCTCTTTAAGAGTTTTCTTTAAGGTAAATATGTCTGCGGGCTTGGACCCACCTTCCATCTAAAAAGTCCCACAAATTAAGGTTATCTTTGACTTACATTCAGTCGATTTTATAGGCAGCATAGGATAGTTTTACTTGCGTGCAAGTTTGTATACAGTAACAAATCTGATGAGATTTATATTTAGTTAGGTTTTTTATTTTCTCCCTTACTACTCAACTGCATGTGTGTATAACATACTTGGAAAAATATACTCATGACAAAAATACAGATGTTTGAAACAAAGATGATCAAACTGTCATAGTCTAATAATTGCACTCAGTTTCTTATGCCTTTAAGCTTCTTATTAGCAATGTAAAGGAATTGAAATTTACTGGTCTGTAGTTCTGTGGTTGCAGTACAGTCGGAGCCACAGTGGCACCAACATGAAATGAAAGGATAAAAGGACTTGATAGACAGTGATCGACTTAGATATTTTTTAACCAACAGTTGCAAAACTTGCACTAAAATAACACAAATATGTGACACAAGGGCATACTTCAGTTGTTAAGACAAAATGTTACTCTTTATAACAGGATGACACTAATCAGTATTTGGACATAAGAAATATCACTTCTCAAATAAGGTTGAAGGATTGCATTGTTTGTGCTTCATATCAATGTGAGCAGTGTTAAATTTTAATGGATTATTGATTTTGATCTCAACTTTCTCAACACAGGGCTCATATCAGATGGAGAAGATATTTGCTGCAGTCATCCCGTCAGCTGTTTTTTAAACTTCAGCTGTAATGCCTTCTGTCAGACTCTTGCATCTGTAAATGTGGTAGCCATGGCCTCTCGCAGGGTAGCTGAGCTACCAAGTGACGGCAAGGATTTACCTCCAGTTGCCGAGCAGTCTTCCCGACATGGCCCTGATGACATCACGGAGGAGCTTCAGCCAGATACGATTAACGCAACAGTGAAATCTCAAAAATCTGGAAAGTTCAGGAGGACTGCCCTGACGTTTTTTGGAGTTCGTAAAAGTATCTGTATTTTACCAAGTTTTTTTGGAGGGAGAAGCAAAAATCCGAGCAAGTGGTCTTCTAAGAAAGGAATCAGCAAAAGCAGAACACACGATGGGCTAAGTAAGGTTAGTCACGATGACAATCTGAGAGGCAGGTACACCTCGGCTGGAGATTTTGAGTACCACAGCCAGAGGGGCGCCGCTGGAGAGCTGCACAGTAGCTGTCACAATGAATGTAGCTACCCAACTCCAGACCAGAAGTCACTAACTCTTGGTCGGCAGAAAAAGGGTTTTCGGAGTCTTTTTCACAGTTTTAAGCATCACAGAAACCATAGAAATGTTGGACTGGATAAAACGGAAATGATTGCAATGTCTGCTTCTCACTGCAAGAAAGAGGTGCCTGTTGTCCAGGACAACATCAACCAGTATGTCACCGAGTGCCTGGGATCTGAACCCGATGTGCCTGATTTTGCAGAAGTTATATGTGATATCTCCATTGGTCTTGAATGTAGTGATGCAGATGCTTTAGAGAAAAGTGTGGAGCAAGAAAGCCCAAAGTCTGAGCTCGATGATCAAACGTGTGATGATCAGCTGGAGGATATTAATCTTATGGCTGTTGTTTCCAGTGAATGTGAGGAGACTCGCAGTGAACCTTGTCTGAAAGTTAAGACGTCGTCTGAGCCCGTGTTGACGTCTGAAACACCGGCTGGCTCGTCGGATCAGCTGAACCTGATTTTTGGAGATGTCGCATCATTAAAGAGCTTTGATTCGCTCACTGGCTGTGGCGACATCATCGCAGATCAAGAAGACGACAGCATCACAGAGAGCACAGTGTCTGGAGAAAGGAGCAGAAATGGAGGAAAGAGGGCCTCCTGTTATCTTACCTACCAGGGTGGTGGTGAAGAAATGGCCTCACCTGAAGATTTAGATGAAACATGTCTTCAAGAATTCTGGGGAAATAATGCTTCAGAGGAAATGTGCTACGCTTGCAATCAAGACCACACAGACATGACTGCAGAGCTGACAAGTTCTCATAATATGGACTTACTGAACAGCAGCAGTGCACAGCAAGCTGGTGGCATGGACACTTCTTCAATTGCTGATGTCTTAACTCCACAAAGTGAGCACCAAGAATCGGTTCCAAATAGTGATGAGGGCTACTATGATTCCACCACCCCAGGACCAGAGGAAGGCCAAGAGAAAACAGACAGATTAAGGACAAGCAGGTTACCCAGGGACAGCTACAGCGGTGACGCCCTTTATGAACTTTTTGCACCTGACGAGAGTCTCATTAGTCCTCATTATGAAAACAAATCAAAGCTTCCCACTTCAAAACAGTGTGACTATTTAAGTGAGCCAGTTGATGTGACAGATTCTGCCTTTGTTCCAGAAATGGATCGGTTACAAATAAGTCCTGAATTGTGTAACGTTCATGATTTTCTCGAGATGCCGAGCAAAGGCAGTAAATCTTCAGAACTGGCACAAAATGTGACTGTTCGGCAGGACATCGGCGTGAATAAAAACTGTAATATGAATTCAAAACCACAAGCATCAGTCAACATTAATAATGTAGAACCTGATGTATTTGATGAGAAGGGGAATGTGCTTGCTTCTACTGAAAAAAGAACACCATCCTTAGGTGCTGACTGTGAGAAAAGGCACAGCAGCATATCATTTGGAAGCACGTCCGACCCGGACTTTGAAACATTTTGTGAACCCAAAGAGGAACACCTTGAGGAAAACAAGCCTGTGGCTTTACCGTACAGAAACATTGGTTCTCAGTCTGAAGATTGTAACAATGACTTAGATGATGGACAGACTGTTTGTTTCTCGCAAGCGCTTGTGGACTACACAAAACACACTGAAATGCTGAGTAACTTGCACAACAATGATGCGGATGATTTGGAAACAAACTCTGCCATCACTCCGAATATGGAGGCCTTACCGACCATAGTCACATTTGATGTAGTGGACATGCATAATGAGGGAGAATATGACGAGCAGATTCACATGGAACTGGAGGAGGACATTTCATCACCCTATCAGGAATTTGAAGAAAGCTACTTACAAAAAGATGCTTTTGCTGAATGTGATTATCAAATGTTAGATCTGTATGAACAGAACATGATCAGTAATACATGGGCAGTTGCTAGTCTCCCACGACACCTTGGCCTTACGAGAGTGAGTCAATCCATGCCTAATCCATTGTCTTTAGACAGGAGAAGTAGATCTCTGGACACAGAGGGCCTTGAGTTGAAGATGCCTGACACGTACAGAGAGAACAGAGCCGCTATCGTTTCCTGCCCTCAGACTGAAAAGGACTCTGAGCGAGATTCCTCGCCATATTATAAAAAGAATGTAGTCGTGTCTGCTTCAGAGGGTAGAGACAGTAACAGCATTATGGCCTTATCATGGCAAACAAGGTCAGAAGTGGCTTTAAGCCTTCCTCTGACAGATGGGGAAATCACTGAAGAGGTACAGAGTCTCAGTCAAACCCAAGTAAAACACAAAATATTTTCTAGCTCCTCCAGCAGTGATTTTCTGAACAGTAAATCACAGCGGCTTTGCTCTAACATGTCAGAGAGAGTGTCCTGTGATTTAATCTCACAGAATACAGAGCTTTACAATAGACAGTGTCACCTTCCTTTGCAGTCAGACTCTTGTTTACCTCATAGCACCATCGTTTATCCCGGGATGATGGAGGAGGTATCCGATCATATCGACGATGATATTTTCTGTAAGGCTGCCACTAACTTGCAATCCTACAATCAGTGCTGTAAAGGCAGACCAGCAGTTGGTAGGGAAGGGGTGTCCCACACCGGGAGTCCTCTGAACACAGGTGTGTCTAAAGATGAAATGGCCATCCTCAGTGAAACTATAACACCCAGGGATGCAGTTTGCCCCGTGGCTTGCAACAATCTTCCTGAGGCGACCTTTAATTAAAAGGCCCTTAATCATACAGTTAAGATGATATGTTGACGTGCCAGTGAGTGCTTTTATGTTCATCCAAAGGAGTAATTGTTGCTTAGTTTTGACTTGCACAAATGATTGCTTTGAAAAGTTGTTGTACACTGTGATGGACATGAAGTAGAAGTGAATTTTGAATCGAAATGTGGAGTTTGTAACAGCATACTGCATCGTGTACAACGCTTGGAGTCAGATTTTCTGCATTTGCACAGTAACAATTGCTTACTTCACATATTTTCCAGAGTTGTTAGTCTATTGAAAGTATTTAAGGAAGTTAAGGTTTCATTTGCATTGGAAATGCTCACACATTCATCTCATTAAGCTATTGAATTTTACTAGAATGTTTATACCCATGTGTAGCCTCGATACCCAGGTCTCAGCAGTACTGCCACACTTTGTTTGGTGGGTATTCATTAGCCTGGTTTCTATTGTGCAGCCGAACAGGGCTCAGCGAGTCCTGCTTACTTTGCCAATTGCCTCTAAACACATAAATGCTTACGCTTTAAATGCCGGCTTATGTTTGTGTTTACAGTTTTTTCCACAGCCTCTCTTTGCTACAGCGTGGTTTATGTTTGCCTGTCATGATGCTTGATTTTAGTGTTTGTAGCTGTTTTATTGTTTACCTAATTTCAGGCCAGATTTAGTCTAGAAAGCAACAACAGAGGAACACCTCAGTCCATAATATAAAACATCAACATTGACACCTATTTGAAATGCATGAAGCGGTTACTATTTTTGGCTCATCTCAAAATATCAGAATATGAAATGGCTAGTTCTTACACTTTACCTAGAACAAAATATGCAGGTATAGGATATGTACAGATGGACTGAAAGTTGCTGCAGTTCTTTCACATCAGCTACCATTTTATATACACTTTGTGTTAAAGTGTTTTACATAAGATGTTGAAGAAACAGGTTAGAAGCAGTGGAATTTCTATAAAATTGTAGCAGAAACCAAATTGGAGAAGAAAAATGCCTGTAGTACAGAAAAGTCTCATACTAGTGTATTGTGTTTGCATCTGGCCTGACATGCCAGTTTGGTCTTTGTGGGGTTTTTTTTTTTTTTTTTTTTTTTTTTTCAAAGTCTCATTTTCCAACAGTGTGAAGTGCAAAATTCTTACTAAAGTGATGCACTCCATATTTGCATTACTGTAAGCTTGTGGATTGAACAAGTTGTTTGAATATGTTTGGATTTGAAACGATATGTCAAAAGATAATCTGGTATTTTCATCTTGTATGATTTTCTTGTGAATATGTTCGTCCAGTCATAGGTTAAACTGTCAGATGATGTAGTTTTTTATAGCGTAAAATTCAACAAATGTCAAAGAATTTGTATTTATATTCTCAGCTATTTGTACACTGTACCATGTATTCAGAATGGTTACGGACTGTCAATATTGTTTCTGTTTGAGTTCTCTTTTTATTTTTTTATTTTGTATTGTTACGTCCATGTTACACTAGGGAGTTCTCTTGAAAATCTGTTACTGTTTTGTCAGAGTAGAACACTGCCTTACACAAAAAATAAACATGACAAGACGACATATTTTTCTGTTTTCACTTTTGTGTTTTCTTTCACTTAGTCCTTTTCAGGACTGTGGAAGAGTTGAGGTTTATCCTAACACAGGACAATGGTGCAGATTAGTGGTCAGTTGTGTACTTAGATATAGTAGTTAAGAGTATCTTAGGAAAATATGCACATGACACAAGGCTGCTGTGCTGCTCCATGATGGTGCACAATTTAGAAATCACTGTGTGTACACAAAAATACATTATTTTAATAAACACATTATTATGATCTGCTAGATTATAATAATCTCACTAAAAAGGAATTTTTCTGGAGTGTGGGGCAAGTCATGCAATGCACTTATTTAAGGTGGACTCAAAAGTAGGATTCAATACTACATTTTATGAAAATTACATTCCACTTTTTGTTAACAATAAAGTTGTTCTATATTTATCTTCTTTCCCCAATCTTGGTGTAATGGGATTTATTTTTTTCCAGCAGGCACCAGTATTCACTCTGGTATAGGGAAAATGACAGTTCTCAAACTATTACCACAGAATATATATATAAAAAAAAGCATGATAAAAGACTTGATGATAAAACGTCTGATGAAGCAGCAGGAGGCAGAAATCAGCTGTTTTGACCCCTGGTGTGTTTTTCGTAGTTCAGGTTACTTGTTTCCCTCGCGTTATCTGGCAACCCGGACCAAACTGCGACAGCGCCAATGGCAGCAAAACAGAACCGTTACAGGCGAAGAGGATGACAGCAACAAGGTGAGAGGAGCCCCGTTTGAAGACAGCGATGGCACCGATATACGTGCACAATACACAGAGAATCGTACGGTGTTACTGTTGCCTCAGCTACGTCCGAAATAATGAATGATCGTCAACTTTATCTCAAGTTACTGTAGTATTCCGAAAAAAATGTTAGCACGCGCTCAGCAACTGGAGCTACCTAGCTATAGCATCCAGCCATTGGAGTTGGCTAGTATTGCTGGTTGTTAGCTAACTAGCGTGACCTAGCTTTGCTATACCGTTGGCCAAATAGAAACCGGGATAGACCGTAGCTTGTGATGATCTTTAACTAGTCGTCTTTGTAGCCGTTGATCAACAAGGTAAACCTGAGTTTATGTAGCTAAGATCTGGACTTCAGTTGGCTAAGTAATGGTAGACTTGCTTGCTAGCATATGCTGATCGCATCTCGGGGCCTAAGGGTGTCAAATCACTTATCTCTTATCAGATTCACACACAAAGACAACGTCGTGTCCAGGAGTCTCGTTTATAACCGTATTCGTTAAAGTACACTGTAAGTATGAGATGTCCTGCGCTGTCATTATGTTTAACCTTCCTCCATTTCATCCCTCTCAACTCATGATGCTGTTGCTAAAGATATCAAGCACTCCAGTTTTTTTTGGTTTTGTATTGACGTGTCAACTTGTTAGCTGGATGAATACAGTAACACATCCTCCAAAGTTAATTCTACACTTTAGCAGGCTTCAGGGGTGTCACTGTCACCGGGATCAGTATTCGAGTTTAACATTACTTGCACATTAATGTAGTTAGCTCCCTGTGAAGGAAAAAGCCTGGCCTCACCTTTCATTTGGCCAGCTGTTAGTGTCCCCCTGATAAGTAAATGATATCATCAGATTATACTTTGAGACTGTTTTCTTGTGTGTTAATCACATGCATAATTAATTGGATTACATCTGTAAAAGTTCAGATTCTACTTCCACTAAGCAGGAAACAGAAATCAAACCAGTAGAGCAAAGTTGCTTAGGACTTCATGCAATGTTAATTACAGGTGACAGACTTTAAAAATGGAAAGGACAGGAAAGAGAGGCTATGGCATAAAGTTTAGATCTAGTTGTTGCTCTGAGTAATCTTCATGTGTCTTTCTTATATATGTATTATTGAATTCATGCAGTTTTATTTTCTGTATTTGTGGTAGGAAGCAATGATCCAGATTTTGTGTGGGACTCAGAAAGATGCATGGAGTAAGAATCCATCCAATGATAAAGAAAAGTACCTTCAGTCAGTGGCAACAGTTGTCTTTTGCATTTACTGTCAGTGTCCTTGTCTTTAGTGTGTAAGATGACCAATGAACAAATCATCCTAAAACCTAGCGTGATGATCATCAGCCAGAATTCAATCTTCCTGTTGTAGCAGCCGAGATGTCACTGGTTTAATGAGTCATATGATGGGAGCACAGTGCCATCATCTGCTCAATGTCAATAAGGAAATAACTTTATAGTATTTTTTTATTCTGTTCCCTGGATATCAGTTCATTGTGGATTTGTCTTGTTTATGTTAAAGCTTATTCATGACCAAAATGTGAATGTACTGGGAAAGGTATTTCCTAGATAGTCTCAGATAGGTTTTACATGCCTTTATGGTGGTTTCAGTTCTAATTTAACATCAGAATGTTTTCTTTCTTCATGTTAGTGGTTCAAAACACACTGATCATTTGTTGCACTTGCAGTTTTGAAGTTATGGAGCTTCTTAAAAGTGGTATGAACCATGCTGTGAGTGTATGTTTGAACTGTTTTCATGCTGAGTACTGGAAACTGGTTGTGCTGGGTGTGATTAGATGGCAAAACAGTAAAATAAGGTGATAAATTATCAGTCTAATGTAATAATGACTTTGTTTTGTGTAAGAATTACAGGCCTTTCTCATTTTTGTATACTGGTGCCTTAAAGTAACTGTAATGTGTCAGTCTTGTTGTCAAAATACATACTTACTCAAGCATTAAATGCTACAATATCTGGTTATAGTGCAGCTATCCCTGCTCTTTACCGGATACTATGCAGGGTCAGCAATGTAAAAGATGGCTTCATGGGCCTGCTTCACTTGTTGCTATGAAACAGATCTACACGAGCCTGTGCATGTGCAGAGATAGTCCGGAGGCCTTGCTGAGACTGAGCCTGAGAATCTGGAGGTGGAAGGGATAGAACTGAAAGAGCTCTGCTCCTTTAAATGTGTATTGATGTGGTCATAAAATGTCTTAAATGGCAGTGGGTTGTGTGAGGCATTGTACTGTGTCTCTCACTAATCCTAGAAGTCCCACAACAGGGCCTCCACAGCCCTCCCTTTTCCGCTATTTGTTTAAAGATTCAAACCGTAGTTTGTTTTCCATCATTGTCATGCAAGCTGTGATCAGTGAGCTGTAAGCCTACACAGCACACTGGCATTAGAGGATATATTTGTTTAACCATTAGCTGACCCTCAAATTATCACCCTTAGGAGTCTCCCATGAATGTCAATGCTTGCAGAGGGTGTTGACAATGATTTAGTATTATTACATGAACCAATGCAGAAAGTACACATAAAATATTTTTTACATTAATATAGTCACACACTGAAATTCAGATTGACTTTTTTTTTTTTTTTATCGTCAGCACTGACAGTTGTCTAAATAATGTATTTTTTTTATATTTGAAAATATGCTGCTTCAAGAGTTTGGGTGTAGAGTTGTAGTGTAGCTGTAAGTGTTCTGCATTTACTGGCTGCATGAAGAGAGATGATGAGCTGTGTTTGTGTTAGTCGTGACTGGTAAAAAGGAGTTAGCTGATGACAAGGCTGTGTTGCTTAGCAACGCACATCATGGGCTGTGCCTCTTGAAGCTTGAAGCTGGCTCTATTCTACTCTCTGCAAGACTGAGGGAAAGTGTAGTCTAGTGTGACTGTTCTTTATCGCACCCGCTATAAATGTTATTTTGATTATAAATATCCATGTGTGAAATCTGTGCTGTTGGAGCTGTTGACAGTGCTGCATGGATTGTACTGCAGGTTCCTCTGAAGCCCTGGGCTGCTTCACCATGAAACAGCTTTGTTCCTTATGGAATTCTGTTCAATTCAGATTGTCTGGAGGCGCAGGGATACACTGCTCAGCCCACACTTTGTCTCAGGTTGTGTTAACTCGTGTGCTCACCCCATGTGTGTCTGGCTTGAATGTTGCTTGCAAGACCAGTGAGGCTTTTGTGCTCACAGAGACAAGAGTTTTTCTGCAGTACAGTAGCCCATTTTGTACCACAAGACCAAGTAAGGTGGAGAGATTGGGAAATTGGGTGGAGGCTTTGTGGTTTGTCATGTTTGTATTCTTCCACACATGGTGCTTACAAGCAGTTAAAGATCAGTGATGCTGTTTAATTTTTGTGTGTATTTGGTTAGTCTCAAAACATGTACCCTTGCAATTCTGTTCAAAACACCTGCCTTCAAAATGCAAGTCCCCAAACCAGCGGCTGATGTCATGCTATCTTCGTCCATTCTATACACATTTATGGTTGTTGGTGGCTTTCATACAACAACAATTAGGACAAACAATTTTACACAAGTGTGCTGTGCTGTAGTATGAATGTGCACCAATGGTTGTATATTTTTATGTATGGTTTGTAGGCATGACCTGTAACATTTAATTCAGAATAGGAATGACAGTTTGGCAAAAAGAAGAGCCTGCAGCTTTGGCAGACATTGCACAATACTTAACCATCCAGTTTCAGACCTGACTTGATTAGTTTTGGAGCTTTTGAACCACAAACACCAAAACTCAGTCAGCGGTTTGGGTAAGTGACTAATGTGTTCCATTTGCACTTTGTCACTTGCCCTGAATAGCGGTGTTTCTCACAGGTTGAGGAGTTACTGGTCTACCAGAAGTGGGGCAGATATGGGGGAGGTAAGGGAGTGGAAAACTCTGAAGTGCACTAAATAGTCACTAAATTCACAAGCAATTGCGCAGGGATTCATCACTCTAGTTCATTCTGCTAACTTGTGACAATTTTAAATAAGTGTACTGGAACAAAGCCAAAAGATTTATTAAACAAAAGTGAGATTAAATAAAGGTTTTGCACAATATTATTATCTGATACTGACTATTGTCTTTTTTCTCTCTTACAGGATTACATAACTTAATTTTTGCCTGCTTACAACGGGGGGGGGACCGTATTGCTTTGGCCCTACACAGAGAGCCTGTAGTGCTAAAGTCCAACACTGACTATGATTCCCTGGTTGTGGTGGAGGTGAGGAAGCATGGGGTGGAAAGCTGAGGTGTCAAGACGAACGTGATGACAGCATGGTCCATGGTGGAGAAGCTCAAAATGGAAAAACGCCCATGCAGGGAGGAGAATATTGACTCAAGCGAGGCCCAGCATGCCACTGACGAGTCTGAGGATGGAAGCAGCTCAGAAAGCGAATCGGAAGAGCAGCAACACCAGAGGGTTCAGGTGAGCAGCAGTAGCTGTAAGAAAAGGGAGCCCTTAGCTGTCACAAAACCCCACCGACAGCTCTGTCGCTCTCCCTGCCTCGACCGGCCCAGTTTTTCCCAGAGTAGCACCGTGCAAGATTTTCGCGAGGATGAGACCGGCACAGTACCTGGAATCAAGCCTGCCAGTGAGAGAGAGTACCAGACGAAGATGGAGTTTGCCTTGAAGCTGGGCTATTCAGGAGAGCAGGTGGAGACAGTGCTCAACAAGTTGGGAGCTGCTGCACTTATTAACGACGTCCTTGCTGAGTTAGTGCGGCTTGGAAACAAAGTAGAGCCTGAAATTCAACCTTGCAGCAGTACGGCCACATCAATATCACGGCCTCCCTGTGTTAAAGAGACTGTTAGTCCAGAAGTGTCAGTGGAAGATGAACCTGTGGATACCTATGATAACCTCAGGCCCATTGTCATTGATGGTTCAAATGTGGCAATGAGGTAAGAGACTCTTAAACATGCACCCTTTCCTGTTTAATTGATTGATTATTTTCTTCTCATGGATGTTTCTTCCTGTGCTATATTATTTTGTTTTCTAGCCATGGAAACAAAGAGGTGTTCTCATGCCGTGGTATCCAGCTTGCTGTTGAATGGTTTCTGGAGAAGGGACACAAAGACATCACTGTATTTGTCCCAGCCTGGAGAAAGGAACAGTCGAGACCTGATGCCCTCATCACAGGTACTAAAGCTATTTTGAGGCACTTGCTGTGCATTCAGATTATCATCAATTTATGTAGTTTTCAATGGAATTATGTTAAGTTGCTAATCAACATTAAGATTTACTTCATATTCCTCCTTCAGATCAAGAGATATTACGTAAGCTGGAGAAAGAGAAGATCCTAGTTTTCACCCCATCGAGGAGAGTCCAGGGCAGGAGAGTGGTGTGCTATGATGATCGCTTCATAGTGAAGCTGGCTTATGATTCTGATGGAATTATCGTGTCAAATGACAACTACAGGGACTTGCAAAATGAGAAGCCAGAGTGGAAGAAGTTTATAGAAGAGCGTCTACTGATGTACTCATTTGTCAATGACAAGTAAGAGACCATGAAGTGTTTTAATGGCAGCCACACTAATGCACTGTAGGGCTATGTGCAGATATAGTGTTTGTTAAAAATAAGATATATGAACTACCATGGTTAAAAGTTTTTTTTTGTTAACGTTCTCTCATGGTATGAGTGATTATTTATTCAAAACATTTTCAAACCTGTTTATCTGTGACATAATTTGTTTAATCTTTGTATTTCGAGCTCTGATCATTATGGTAAGATCAGTAATTAATTTAATTTTGTGACTGTCTTTTTTATAATAGGTTTATGCCACCTGACGATCCACTGGGAAGACACGGGCCAAGCTTAGAAAACTTTCTTCGCAAGCGTCCTGTTGTTCCAGAGCACAAAAAACAACCTTGCCCCTATGGTAAGTTGCCTTTTTAGAGCAAAATCTGAAAAGTGTTCCTGTTTAGTCATAATAGTTTATGTGTTTAATTTTCTTAACTTGCTCTACTCTTTCTTTAAACAAGGGAAAAAGTGCACATATGGACATAAGTGCAAGTACTATCATCCGGAGCGTGTCAACCAGCCACAGCGGTCCGTGGCTGATGAACTACGGGCCTTTGCCAAATTGTCTGCAGTGAAAACAATGAGTGAGGGGGCTTTAGCCAAGTGTGGAACTGGTCCAGCAGCTGTAAAGGGGGACAGCAGCTCTGAGGCCAAACGTGTGGCACCCAAACGTCAGTCTGACCCCAGCATTCGTTCAGTGGCCTGCGAACCTCCAGAGGCACTGTCGGTTGTTAGGAAGTCTGAGACAAATTCTGTGCCTTCCCTTGTGTCTGCTCTCAGCGTGCCCACCATGCAGCCTCCGAAGAGCCACGCAGCAGGGGCCTTGAACACACGATCAGCCAGCAGCCCAGTGCCGGGGTCTTTGCAGTTCGCCCACAGTTCTCTGGAGCACATGTCCAGTGTACAGTACCCTCCTATTTTAGTTACCAATAGTCATGGCGCCTCTGTTACGTACAGTGAACAGTTCCCAAAGTATGACTCAGTTAGCGACCATGGATATTATTCACTGCACAGTGATTTTTCAAATATGAGCATGAGCAGCATGCATAATGTTGACAGTTTCTGTAGCATGGAGCACGAGCATGTGTATCAGAGAAATCCCAGCCACTGCCCCGAATCCTGCCTCAGCCACTCAAACAGTGACTCGTTTTCCTCGTATGGGGACCTGTACCCAAGCTCTGTGGACAGCAGCTTGGAGGAGAGCATGAAGGGGCAGCAGCAGTCTCCTGCACAAGGTAGGATGCAAGCTTTCTCCCACGGGTTTCGCCATGAAGCACTGACTAGGGTACAGAGTTACGGGCCAGAGGAGCCCAAGCAAGGTCCCCGTAAACAGTCTGGAGCTCATCTAGCACCACACATCCAGCATACTGCAGTGGGAGCCAGGTCCAGCTGTCCTGGAGACTATCCCCTAACTCAGAATGTCCTCCCGCCTTTGTCATCACAACCCACACGGTCTCTAGGTATGACTCGCATGGACAGCATATCGGATTCAAGGCTATACGATAGTAACCCCATGAGACAGAGGCGACCTCCACTGTGCCGTGAGCAGCATGCCAGCTGGGACCCTCTGCCTTGTGGTAATGAGTCCTATGGATATCATTCATATCCACTGAGTAACAGCCTGATGCCGTGTTGTGAGAGGGTGATGGTCCGCAGCATGCCAGACAAAATGGAACAAATCTGGAATTCACCATGGGAAACCCCATCTGCAGCTGAACACCCGGAGCGGTACGTTATCCCAGACCACCAGTATCAGACATATAGGAACCTGTGTAACATCTTTCCTGCTTACGTAGTCCACTCAGTAATGGAGAAGAACCCTCATTTGACAGACCCACAACAACTCGCAGCTGTCATTGTTACAAAACTGAGGTCATGCCACTGAAGCAGTTCATCTGATGAAATATTCAAAAGTGATGTGATGAGGGAAATAGGGATTTTGATTGCAACAAATAGGCACTTGTTAAATGTTGCTGCATGTGCAACATCTGCCCTCAGGAGTTAATCATTTTTAAATCGGAAATATGGCGACCAGATTTTACATTACTAAGATGACATAGAGGGAGTTTTTATATAAGTTGTGTTGGGTATTTGATAAAATGTGACACCTTATTAGAAATCTGGTCCATAACACATTCATACTGCCTGAGCAGGAGCAGCACACAGCATTCGTTCACCATGATGGCTCATTCAGGTAGATGTTAGGATATTTTATTTTGTATTTGGCAGGACTGTAACATGTCACTTAAAGTTAATTTGAATACTTTGCTGCTGTATTAATTGTCTGCATGTTCTATAAAGATGTATATGGAGCCTTAGATATTCAATATTAAATGAGTAAAGACTATATACGACATGAAATTAAGAAGAACTATGGTTGTGGTATTTTATGAATCACATTTTTACTTGTTCGTCATAGATTCAATAGAATTGTCCCTATTTAACATTGTTATTATCCAGATATTCTCCCAGTAATAACTTTTTTCATAATATCACATTGTTTTCTGGACAGTTCTCAACTTCCCGCAAGACACATGTCTCCATCAGTCTTCATCAGCTTCTGCTGGAATGATCCTGTTAGCTCCTGTTAGTTAAAACAACAAGGCTAAAGTCATTAGGAATTAATTACTTGCTGCTGCTGCTGTTTAAAAAATGAACACACAGACAAAGAAACTAACACTTCCGTTCAGTTGTTTAATTATAAAACACTGCATAGCATACCTACCTACATAACTAGCAATGCTAAAGTGAAAAGGCCTCGGGAATAGATAATACTGACTATTCTGAGCTCACAGTCCAGCCTAGCTAGCTAGTTAGTTAGGTAGCATTAGCATTTGTGTTGAGTTAAGCCTTGAAAGCTAAACAAGTTTAGTTACTGTGTCTGTGATTGCATAACATAGCAGCAGTCTTAAATCCAGTTTTTAGCTTTGACTAGTATACAGGTGCTAACTGGATCAAGTTGTTAGCACTAGATGCGCTTGCTAGCTTTAGGTGTATTTCTATAATGATAACAAGTAATGAAAAACTTACTACAGTGATTATAAAACAATATGTCTTAATAAGCTTTAATAATTTCTTAAACTATTTCACAAATTATTGGTTCATTTATACATTTTTTAACGGTTTTACATGTATTTATTTAATATCGATTACAGGTGGGTTCCATATTTAGTAGCTAGATAATACTCAATCTGTTAGTCAGTGAATTAGTAAACAGGTTAGCTACAGTGCACCACAGTTGACATGGAAATTAATTGCTCAATAACATCTCCCAGTATTGCCTTATTAGATCTGACATGAGAACATTTGTAGACCATGTAGCTTTTTTTGAGCTCTTGTTCAGGCCCTGTGAATGTGTTATGAAAGGCATCTAAAGTGTTTCTGGTGCAGTGGAACTATAAATAACCTTGCTTAGGTCTGCCTCTGCTGTAAATAATTCTTGTGATTTTTTTTTTTTTTTTTGTGCTTTTATTTTTAAAGATAAGTAAGAGGGAGGTAGGTATATACCTCACAGCATGAACTATGACATTTTATGGCCTTATATCTGAATGACCTCACGCTTTAGTCATTGTCTGGTTTCAGTGAAAGTCTTTGTCATTGAAGCCTCGTACTTTCAAATGTAAAGCACTATCTCAGTATCTAAAGAGATATATTTTCTCAGCCTCACTTAACAAAGCTACTATTTTGGTAGAATTTGACAGTGCACAAAAGCAAGCCAAAAAAAGAGATTTGACTTGTATACACGTGCACATATTTATGTACATACAATCACACAAAAGCCATTATTTCAAAGTCATTTATAAGCTGCTAAATAATGCCAAAAAAGACAGAATTTATATAGTGTCAGTATTCTACATAACTTTACATTTTGGTTCACGAGATCAATTGGATTATAGTATAAAGTAACATCTGTGTTTGGATAAGTTCCTATGGTGTACTATATAATTACCTTTCTGATTTCAGTGGATGCTACATCCGGGATTTTCCTATTTATATATTTGTCAGATCTGTTGTGATGATTCTTTTCAATGTGAAATTGATCAAAGTGTCTTTGCTTCAAACAGTAGCTCTAATGGACTCCTTCAAGTTGTCAGTGGAGCAGTTTGTTTTCAGGTGCAGGTTAATTTAGTTTCAGACTACTTTTACATGCACTTAAGTAGTCTGATGATTACCAGCTTTTGTCAAAAACCTAATTCCTGATCCATAAATGGGAAACATACTTTATCTGTTAAGGCATCAAGTGTAAGAAAAGTGAGGGTATTGTCACTGTGGTAGTAATCCAGCAGAAGGGCAATATTGTAACATCTACAGTAATTACACCCAAAGTTTAATGTATGGTAAACTAGTCTGACTTCAGTTGGAAAATAAATAGACCAAGTGTATTTTCAACAGTAAGAAATTTGTTCAATTAAAAGACATGCACACACAGTAAAACACGCTCTCCTGTTATAAAGCCCATCCTCTCACATTACCATGAGTTCAGTCAACATTTCAGTACAATATGGCAGAGTTGATTTACTGAGAACAGTAGAGGAGGGAGGAGAAAAATCTGCTTTCTGTCCAAGAGTGTTAACTGTAGTTTCAAAGAAATCACAAAATTTCAATGCATCTAAACAAGTCATCTAGTTTCATGCCTTAACCCAATTTCTGAGAATTACCTGGTTTCTTACGTGCATGTAAATGTGGTGAAACTTAGAGAATTGATTTCTCTGGGCTGCGATGTGAGCAAAGGAAGGACAAGTTGTAAAGTTGTAGTTTACTATCACAGTTAAATGTTTGCACAAAGGAATTCTGCAACAGACTGAATATTTACCTAAAGTTACAGATCACTAGAGGAATCTGACTGTAACACTTTGGCCTGGTAGTGAGTTAACTATTGTGATATCTTGTAGAGTATTAGGTTTCAATAACTGTATAAAAATATATATTTAAAAAAAAACAAAAAACAAATCCAAGTTTGAGTGCTGACAAGCATGTTGGAGATTAAATTTCCTTTGTGGCTTCTCAGGGGAGGCCAGCCTATGGAAATACAGATGTATAATACACATTAATGCAGCCAGTCTCCGAGGGTCGTGGAAGGGTTTTGCTGTGCCTTGCAGCACATTGCTCTCAGGATGCTTTCAGTTTTTCTAATTTAAAGTCTTTTCCTGCCAAAAACTCAGTGGTTACTGGCAAGAGTGTTCTCTGATTTAGTAGTGATATATTTTGTGAAAATCCTACATGTAACATGTAGTACCTTAAAGTTAGTTATGTACATTTGAAACATGGAGATGATGGCATTGCAAAACTTTGTACTTTTTGTGTATATCCTCTTTATGCACCTTGAGATCTAGAACAGCGAGCTAACGAGGCCGATTTATGTGGTGCAACTTCAGTCAGATGATGTAATGTTGGTTGTCCATGAGGGTGTCCATGTATCCAAAGGCAGACTTTAAAAATAAATAAGAACATAACAAAATAATTTGCTAACAGTGTTGTTGGGATCTGGGATGAAGGATCAGTCACGCCTCCTTACCCCTTCCCTTCATATCCAAATATGTTCACTTCTGGCTCCAAAGAACAAACATGGCAATGTTCAAATGCCAAACTCCTGGCTTCAAATTGAAGGGTGATGTTACATTAGCTTCATCCATTCTATTTACAGTTTATGGGTACTAACCATGATGGTGTTACCATCACTTTTGCTAAGCACATTCATGTTCCCAGGAGGATTAACTCCTTTAACCTTTCATTTAGCCTTTTCTCTACACTCACCCTGAGGACAAAGTGCTGCATAGAACATTCAGCCTTCAGTTACACAGAGGTTGCACCATGTAACACCAGCCCCCTATAGCAGGATCATGCTTTGAGTGCATTTAAAGGGAAATGCCACTTATTTTCAGGATTCAGGAATGGTATCCCGAGGCATGCTATTAAATTGCATGACTGAGAATCACGAATTTAAAATGTAGTATCACATCAGTTTCCCCCCTTAATGTTTAATGTCAGATTTAAAAAAACAAAACAAAACCTTGAGAGTCAAATAACAAAAATAGGGGAGAGTTTATTGTTTGGATGTTTTTTATTCTCTTAAATGATTAGGAATGCTAAGAAGTAATGATCACAGAATATATATATATTTGTCATTTAGTTTAGGAAAGTCTCCATGACAACAGAGAAAAATAGTGTGAGAATTTTTAAACTGAGTGGTATTACTCTTTAACAGGGCTAATTATGTGAGCCTGACTTTGTCTCATTGGTGGTGCTTTAAAAAAAATCTTTATAATGTTTAGGTACAATCGTGGTATAAGAACAGACATAAAGAATTTAAAAAAGAATAAAAAAAACAACAACAAAAAAAAAAACCAGTTGAATGTGTTTTTGCCCAAAATGAATTTTGGGCTTTGCTGACTTTGTTTTTTCATGAAAAAAGACGAGGCCACTTTAGGCTGGCTGTCTGTTCATGAGAAGGTGAAACAAACTGCCTAAATGTTTCTTCATGTGAAACAATCAGATTGCAAGGCTGCTGTCAAGGTTGTTTCTGGCATTTGGCTTAAAGTTTGCGTGCCATCCTTTTTCCTTGAGATAGCTTAAACCCCACAAAAAAAACCAAAACGTTGTTTTTAGTACAAAAAGATGAATGTAAAACAAATTGGAACAAATCAACATGGTTATTTATTGTGAAATAATATTCAAATCACTGCTGCTTTGACTTCAGTGTCCCATGTTTCTTAGTGATAATGAGGTTCTTCACTGGAGTTGTCCATTGCACCCATGAACTCAGAGTACATGCACTTACTGTGGCCACATCACACATCTATCACAAGGAAAGTAGTCGTGTTTATTATAATGTTTTGTATTAATTGTGGAACTCAGTAGGAACATTGAGGGGTGCTCACAGATATATATGGCAGCTAAAACAATTTATGACTAAATAAACTCGGTGTTAGCTACACATGGGATTCCTGTGCTGTGATTTACAGTGCATGAAGTTAATTGTAAATTGGTTTAAACTTGGATAGATGTCATATTGTCCTTAAAGTCCAATTAGTATGGTTTCATAAGGATACATGATTTGATTTTAACTGCTGACAAGTATGTGTGTGTTATTTACATCACAGTGCCACATTTTCTGATTTTAATTAATGAACTCATGGTGAATGTGGACATTTTTACCAACAGGGAAGGAAATTTTGTTTATTGGTAACTTAGAAATTTCTACAATTAGTCTTTCCAGAAAGACACTGTGTTCGCTGGGTGATCGACTACTTCCAGAAGAAAAATAAAACCTTCACTATCACTACAGAAGACTTTCAATGGTTATTCTAAAAGGCCAGAATCGTGGTCCATCGTCCCCTCCCTTTCTTTCTAAGTGCCGCAAACAGCTAAGCCACAAATGTCTAGAATTGACTTTTGCTTGTTGATACAAATTGTATCTATACCTTGAATGTAACAAAATATGAAATGTATAATATGAAAATAGTTTTATTTAAATAAAGGGGAAAAAATCAATGCCATAATGTTTGTGACACTGTGTGTCACTGGGAGTAGCCCATTGGTATGTACTAACTCTTACTGGGTACAGTAGTTAATTTACAGGGACATTTACGTGCTACGTAAAGTGCACAGATACCCTGTGTACAGCAGTAAGCATCATGTCCTCTCTGTACATAGTCACACGTGTGTGTGTAAATATAGAAAGCGATCTGTAAATGTAACAGTAACAGTTACTTCAGTTGTTCAAATACTTCAGATAATTTCTGTGTTGTAACCTGTGCACCTCGGTAAAGTGCATCTCTTTCCTCTCAACAGACGTCTGCTTTATGCTATTTTAATGGGAATTTCAGTATTTTTGGATATATTTTGCCTAATAAAACATGCCAAAGTTATTCTTGGGTGGCTTTGTCAAAAATAATTTCTTGTGATTCAGCACACGGGTTGTCATGTAATGAATTCTATATTTCTGAGGATAAAGGATTTCTTATGCCGAGAGCAACGAAACAACCAATGCAAATCAGTGCCGAGCCAGGCACTTCAAAACGGTTAAAAGCATAATACGCACATTGCAGTGTCTTTATTGTCTGATTTTGAGATGATGTCACCACAACATCCACGTGATCAGCATTGATGAATTCAGTGCCAGTCTCTGCTCTGATTTGTGTTTGATGTTTACTACTCCTTTTAAGATACAGATGCTTTTTAAAACTGGAGTTTATTGGAGTGTTTGGAAGTTGATTTAATGACTAACCCTCCATGTTCACCAAGCAGAAGTGTGTTGAATTGTGATTTGTTTTTCTACTGAATTATTCACCAATTGTAATTTAATCCTTTTGGTATCTGAGGCCAGTTTGCATTAGATTAGCGCTACTTTCAAGATATTTTGAACACTGATATTGTCAGTATTACATGAAGTTCACAATCAGTTGTTGTTGGCTAAGATCAAGACCAAAGTGTTTTTTGATGTGTACGCATTACATGCCTCTTATGATAATTGGTTCTAGCACTTGTGAGCCCCTTGATGTCTTGCAGTTTGTGTGCCACCATCTGGAAATCACTGGTGTACAAAAATGCCACAAGAGGTACACACATTTAAACATGACTGTACATATACAGTACACAGTGTAATACTCAGGTTAAGTCACTCAAACATTTTAAATCACAGGCTTGGTTGTTTTCTATTATTGAGAAATGCAGTGGTCACCCCTCTGACGTTAGTGTAGGTCTCCTGTTTGAATCGACCATTGTGTCTGCAATGTAAAAAAGGGAAATATAAAGCAAGTTCTTTTGTGTTGTGATGATCTGCAGTATTGTAATTCACACTGACTGGAAAGTGTCGCTTTTATAGACCAAAATATACAAAAATAGACAATTTTGGGTCTGTGGGCTCAAACAAAATGTAAGTCTTAATGACAAACTGTGTTTCTCTCCATAAATAAAGCAAAATTCTGTTCAAACTGTGTTTTATCTTCTTTAATAACACAAACCAAACAGACCCGTCTCCATTATATGAAGACAACTGTGTAGAAAGTAAATAAAACGACAGATTAAACTTTGCAACCTGTGCTGTCTGAAGTGAAGAAAGGTAAGGAAGTGCAACATGGAGTGTGTGCAGTTTGCAACCTCTGTATCACGAAAAGTTTTCAGTCACACTGAAATAATAGCTTCATGCCTAGTCCATGACAGTTGAATAGATGGCTTGAAATAATTGTTCATTGAAAATAGTCTCCATTGTTGGTGAGAGGAAGCAAAAACCATCAAACGAGCCAAAGAATGTCACATCTTATTTTTGCTCTCAGTGGTGTAATAATGGGGCAAAAAAGCTGGAACCAAATAGTACAATTAGTACTACTGCAGTAGGTCAGACATCACTAAAGGTACAAATATTTGCCAACATACGGTGAGGTTAAGGACTTTTTGCAGTCTTTTTTTGTCTTACAAGCTAAATATTTGCATACACAATATGTGAAATGGTACATAAAACATTTAATTGAATTTAGGGATCTAAAAAAAGCATTCTCCTTTGTAAGTCAGATGTGGTTGTTGATTTGTCTCTTGTGTATCTCAAGCCTTAAACTACTAGTGCTTTACTGCAGCTGTGCAGCAGGTTGCATGGCACATGTACACTATCTGCTGGTTGAATGGTGTAATAGCTCAGGGTTTAGGTTGTTGTGACACATGCAGAGATCCAGTGATTTTTTTTTTCCAGATATTTTATCATATTACATGAAAACTCAGCTCTCCTGTCTCCCACTAAGAGCATAAAATATTCATCCAATGGAGACATGCAATAAAACACAGGGAGAAATGAACAATTATGAACCTACTGTGCACATTTCTACAGCTGTTATCAGATGTGTTAAAGGGATAGGGTATTGTGAGAAAAGTGTGCACGATCACACTTGTTTGCATCATCTTATTAAAGGTTAAATGTTAAAAAACAATGAGTTACTTTGAGTTGCTAAAGATCTCCATAAGTCTAAGAATACTGAAGTCAGATTCCTGTGTTTTAACATCAGTGTGTTTTACCTGTGTTTTAGTGTGCAACACATGCTCTGCTCTCTTTAGCCAAAAGAAAGACCAGGACACATTGTTGCAGGTCTGCTGAGCATCAGCCTCAATTCTGGAGAATTACACACCGTCTTTCCTTTGATTCGACTACAGCTCAGTCAGTGAGTCGAGACTGTGGGAGGTCATCCTGCCCTGGGAGTGTGGAGATGAGTCAACACACAAACGCAGTGACGTCTCTGCGCTGTGCTCTCTCTGGGAATATTAAAGCACCAGTCAATCTCCAGGGACTTCTTTGTGTAGCCATATTTGATGTTTTCTTTTAACTTTCAAAGCATAAAACCTGAATATTGTCAACATTCCTTCTTGCACATTGCACACGTTGACATTATGTTTACATTCTTGCTTTTGCATGGATTTTGAATGAAGATTGTTCTTTGAATGTGGACAGTAAAGCTTTGTTGGCAGCCATATTTCAACAAAAAATACTTGTCTAAATAAAAATATAAAAATAGGCAACTCTTGACATTCTCAACATGGTTTTGGGAAGTTTCATCCAGAGAAGCAAGAGAACGATGCTACAGGTGCTCACAAATACACTTTAGAGGTTGGAGTGATACAGATTTTGATGTACTGAGAAAAATGAGTGAGAAAAGTTGTAGTATTTAATGATTCATTCCTGTTCTATTCGATGTGTATTAAAGAAGCCAAGAGGCCTGTTTCTCATCCTTAAGCAGCCTGGACTATCTGTTATGGTAATAAAACATTTTTGGACAAATTTTAGGCCAGCTGACCCTCTGACAGAGCACAATCATTTCCAGTAAATGTAAAGCTACTCCAAATGATCTGGCAAGTCTTTTAGTCCTGATGACAGCAGAATTTCTAAGAAGAGCTGGATCCCTCTAAAAGAAGTAGGTGGTCACAGAATAGTTTGATAACCATAAAAACAACTTTAATAACACATCAAAATCAACTGCTGCCCAGGTCACCACAGCTGTGAGTTTCCAGAACAGTGTTTGAATGTTTTCCACCTCCTATTATTACCATGGTAACAGTAATTGAACATTGTGTTATTATATTATATGATGTCTGTTTTCTGCCTGATCATTGGCCATATATACTGAAGTAAGTGTGCCATTCTGCTTTACATATCACACACACACATAAAACTTCATATTTTATTTATCCAAATTGAAAATGTGATTATGTTACTGCACGTTTAAAGTGTTTTACATGCTCTCTCATCATCTGGGAGGCACGGCTTTACTGTAGGAACTCCTGTGGGAGCTTCACTTGACTTATTCATGACTGAAATGATAAACTGATGAGCTAAAAATCTGACTGTAGACACACATGCAGTGATATCAGAGATTCTCTTAGTACATACATGATGCACAGCAATTTATTGGGACTTAAATACAGAAGCAGGAGTGTCTGCCATAATAAACAACCCTAAACAATACACCAAACTTGGTAATAAAAAATAGGATATTTAGAGTATGAGTGAACACCAGTATACTGAATACAACTAAGTACTCTTTGTTTGTTCAGCCTGTCAAGTATTTATTTTTAGTTTCCTCTCCCAGTTGGAAGTGTGTAAATAATTTGCTGTGAAACTGTACAAACGATGAATAAATAAATGTAGGGTGTAAATGAAGTTACTGCACCACATAGCAGATCTGCTATGATTGCATTGATGTGATGCAGCACTTCTACATCTTTTTGTCCTATAAGATATAGGGCCTTACTGATCCAATACCAGGAAAATTCTTTCATCACAGCAGCATATATAGATACAAAGTACACAGTGAAAAACAAAATAGAAAAAAAATGAAGAGAGAATTACAAATATATAGAATATAGAATAAACAAACTTTACATAGACATGACATACACACACACACACACACACACACACACACACATATATATATGATACAGAACTATGTGCATCTTTTACCTATACACACTAAAAAAATGTTGGGTTGTGTCAACCCAGAACTGGGTAGATATTGGCCTAACTACATAGATGGTTATGAAAACAAGAAAACGCAGGGTAGAAACAAACAACTTTGTTTATAAGCAGCAAAATACTGGGCATAAGCAACAGGTGAGTTAAAAACAATAAAATGTTGCATAAAAACAACCAAATGTTTCATAAAAAAAAACAACAAGCTGGGTAAAATCGATAAAAATGTTATATTGTTAAATTAAAACAATATAATGTTGCGTAAAATGAATAACATGTTGCATAAAAATAACCAAATGTTAG
>OOFC01003502.1:7092-39490 GCA_900323345.1 Pseudochromis fuscus | reverse complement strand
AAAATAATAAAATGTTGCATAAATACAACACAATGTTTCATAAAAAAAAAACAACAAGCTGGGTAAAATCGATAAAAATGTTATATTGTTAAATTAAAACAATATAATGTTGCGTAAAATGAATAACATGTTGCATAAAAATAACCAAATGTTAGATATAAACAGCCCACCTCTAGTAGTTCAGCTCTGAATTAAAACAACCTTATGTAACAAGGAAGTACCAAAAAAAGTGGTCAGTAGTGAGGGTTATGACAGATATGTAGCGTGTGCACACAAAGTATTTTATTATGTGTGAATACTTTGGGTCCTGAACACTGACGGTATGAATCAGTGCAGCCATGATGATGATGATGATGATGATGCAGCAGCGCTGCAGGCGGAGTCTGCTGCTGCCTGAACCCTGAGCCTCAGTCCTCCTGCTGCCGTCCTGTCAGCGGCCATCCTGGGTGTGGTTTTTGCAGGCGGGGGTACCGTTAGCAGGAAATACAGCTCAGTCCATTTGTTTTACTTTAAGGCGACACACGGACGAAATAAATTAAAATAAAACAGCCTGATATAAAGCTACAGGGTTTAAATAACACAGCTCTTTGTAGAGAGGCACCAAGTGAGGGCTGCTCGACACCAGAAGCCGTTTGGTTGGCGCCGTTGTTCTGATGGGAAAAAGTTTTCTGCTTACTGCTCGTCTCATTTTATAACTTTGTATAAAACCTGAGGAAAAGATAAAGATGCCGAAAACGGTAAGACTGAAAACTCCATTATCCTGTAAAAACTGCTGCATTTCTTTCTTTCTCTACTTTCCCCCCCTCCCTCTAAAATGCTTTATGGAGTTACCTGTCCCTCCCTGCTCCTCTGATATAATCTCAGACTAACTTTTCCTCCACCTCTGCTTCATATTATAATGTTTTAATATCCATTACATCCTTTAATCTGGATTACTGTGGTACTTTCCGTTAAGCGGGTGCCCGTGCGCGCTCCCGCTAGCCCGGCTGTTCACTAAAATTAGCGCCTTTAATCAAACCGTTCATTCAGGCCTTCTGGCTCCAAACTGCACGGAGTTACCTGGCTGTAAACTTCTGTGTGCAGCTGTTACATCAGTAGAAATCAGACTTTGTGAAGCGGGTTTGTAAAGCGGGCGTGTGGCCTGCAAGTAGCCACCGAGCTAGTCCTGAACAAGGCCTCCTTTTTTAACAAGGAGGGATCTGAGGTGTCATCCAGGCCAGCTGTGCTGCCCAAATCTGGAGCAAATGGAGGCAAAACTGAGGTCTATTATTATACCTTACTGCCATGATTATAGATAAAGAAAAGAGGCCAAAGTGTAGCTGTGAGCTGTGATTGCAGATGGAGGGAGGCTGGGACAGATTTGAGCCGGCACTGGTTGAGCTGTGGACAAAGGGAAGAAGAGGGGATCACACAAAGACTGGTCTTTTATTCAAACTGCATTATGATAACAGTGAAACAATATTCCTGCTCACGCCTTCATCTGCAGAGGCACAAACCAGCTCCGGGTCTTTTCTATTTGCCCCTGATGTGGGGGAGAAAAGTTGGGCTGTGACTCAGATAAATGTTTTTTTTAATTAAGAAGATAATGTAGAAAAATGTGTGGCGTCCTCCCTCTTATCCTTCTGAGATATCCACGTGAACACTGTGACAGCTAAACGAACATGATACTGCTTAACCCTTACATACTGTTCATATGTGACGCCTCCACGGTGGGGTTCAGGACATAAGTATCTGTATCAAATATTAAACTTCAGATCTACTTAGAATGTATCAATAGCTTCTCTGACAATAATAAACGGATGATTAGTCCTTAACTTATGTTTCAGAGAGCAGTGAGAGTGTCCATTGTATTTACAGTCTGTGTCAATGTCCCATAAGAAGCACTCACAGTCAGAGCATGGACAGTTTCAGAAATCCCTAAAACTACAATTTTTCTTGAATTGACCCTCACAGGTGGAACTAAAATCCATTTTAATAGATAATACTCAAATGTGACCCCAAACAGCCTCAGTGTACAAACATTTGTAGCACTTGTACAAAGTATAACATTTTAAACAATTTTTATTTTTGTATATTTTAGGCCACTTTAGGAAAAGACAAGAAAATGACATTTAAGTTATTTTTACTGCTGTCAAATGTCAAAGTGAGTGAAATTTGATCCTAACAGTATGTAAGCGTTAAAGTGTCACACTCCACCTCTTTTTTTCCAACTGATTTGTTATTAAATGTTATTATTTTGAAGGTATGTTTTTAGCAATTGCACACATCAGTATGATGTTCATGTTCATTTATCTACATTTCATTGAAAGAGAATTACATCACATGTGGCTCCACGTATTGTATACCTGCTTACTTCCTGTAGTATTGTTCCTACTAGTACTTCCTCGATATTTTTTCCAGCTGCCAACCAGAAAAAAAAGTTATACATCCTGGTATTTAAAGTTAAAGAGTTGTGTCTGCCCTCTTGTTCCCCGAAGGAATTCCTTCAATAAAAGACCTATTATGTTCTAAATACATTTACCACCGAGCATCATAAAAGGCCGATGTTCTGTTTGTAGTAAACTGAGCTCAACAAGGCACACAGAGGCAGATAAACAGTACTTATACTTGTCAGTTCAAGTATTGCCTTCGTTTTTAGTCCTTCTAGTTAACGTGTGTTACTCGAAAATAATGTTCAGCGGGAACAATCAGTTCATGAGTGCAGGTGAAGTGCAGCTATGTTGTAGACACTGTAGACGACTGTTCGAAATAAAGAAATAGAAATGAGGAAACTAGTAGTAGACAGAGGAGTTGGTCAAGAGGAAGCAGCACGATTTTAAACTAAATAAACAAAGCATTGTGGGTTCTGATGTTCATCACTGCACTGAGCAGCGTGTGATCTGCTGCCAACGACTAAGTAAGAAGTTACTCAGGTCATTTGTGCAGATGCAGGGCAGCTTCTGTAAGTTAGACATCTATGCACTTTGCAAAGGCATGCAGCAAACAAGGCCCATGAAACAAGGAAGCTGAATATACTGATTCAGCAAAAGCCCCAAAACTCGCTCACTCCCAGTGAAAGTCGTGCTCCACATTCACAACGAGCCGGCTCATTGAGACTCCTGGTTTTAGAGTTTTTCCATGAATTGTTTTGCTGCCCCAGTTTTTCAAACATACTTCATTTATCCAGTGTTTTAGGTTACTATTTTAAAACAGCTCAGTGTTTCAGAAAAGTAATAATTATTGAGAAACTCAGACTTTTGCTTCAGTCCTACTGGCAGTGCTGCAGTTTCCCAAGGAAGTCATGTCGTGACTCAAGGTTTCTGCACTTACATCAGTTCCTTTCTGGTAATTTCCTCGCCTGCAGCCTTATATGGACTTTCACATCACAGTCTGTGCTGTTCTCCTCCCTGCTTCCCCCAGCCTGCTCCTCAAACGCCATGCTCCACTTTAGATTGCATTACAGCGGTGCAACAAGTACAGGACCTGCTGTACCTCTGTCTTTATCAGCCTTTAAAGTCTTATTTTACATCCTGATACAGCCACTTTATTGTTATTTTTATCCCATTGAGGTTGTTTAGCTGGTGCTGATGTGTTTAATAGCAGCATATTTACTTAAAATTACATTGTTTTAATGTTAATATGTCTACTGGTAAAAATTCAGTTTGACTTCTAGCTTTTGCTGTACAACAATACAACCATTTCAGTGTTGGCACAGCATATCACCAGCTTATTAACACATATTCATCTACAAATACAGAAACAACTTTTTATCATCACTAAAAACTCGGGCATAACTCACCTTTTAGCTCAACATGTAGAAACCATGACAGATGTAGTTTTCTTGCTAGGCGGACCAGTCTTTTTAAAAAGTGTGGCTATGGAGACATGGTCAATGGAAAGATCTGGAAGTATGCAAGCAAGCAAGCAGGGGATTACATGGTTCTGTAGTGCACATAGCAGAGCAGATTAACAGTGTGTAGAAGGTAGAGGTGGTGGATGAACTACAATCAAAACTGGTGGTGTTTCATGTTTTCTGTTTGGGAGTTCTGAAAGTAAGTACTCCATTGATCATTTATTTTTCGATTTCCACATCCTGATTTTTGTAAAGCTATTGAGGTGAAACCAGGTTAGATGTCATAGCAGATGTTGCAGTGACACGAGAAGTAAATATTATTGTTTGGCACTGACTCATTAGAATGAAAGTGTCTCGAACAGCCACCCAGCCAGCAAAGTTCAAACTGTGGACACCGTGAAGGAATGACATTAACAAAGTGTTAGACTGAGCATTAGTCAACATAATAACTGCACACTGCAAACAGAAGAGCTACCGAGTTTGTGAAGTAAACTGTGGTCTTGATCATTATGGCAGCCTATTTAAGTAGTATGAGTATATTTACCTAGTATCCTACTGACCTGCTAAGATACAGACTGGATCGGATCAAGTTGATCTAGTTCAAATCATTACACCACACTAGTGGAGCAGGTAGCAGCTTTACTGTGTGTCTGAACAGTTGGTGGCCATCATTCAGTTTGAGGTGATTGAACTATGCTGGAAACATACAGTTCACATATGAATGTGTACTGGAGAGGTGAGTTAGACATGCATTAGTACCTCCATGTTGCTGCCTAATCTAAACATATTTGGCTGTAACAGTATAGCGCAGTATTTTAACACTAAAGTGAAAAAAGACATTAGCAAAAACACTCTGTGGAGGGTGAATCGGGTTACGTAATGTAAGACATGGTTGCAAGTGTGGACTGTATATAGAAATCAACATGAGCTCAATGCAGAAGTAAAAAAATTTTTTATAAAAGAGGAATACTCTCGACGGCCACTAGATGCTGGCTGCAAAACAGTCAGTTAACTCCAACTGACTTAAATTAAAAACAGCATCATTTTTAATCATGAAATACTGAGTCAATTTTTTCCACAAGTCATTCTGATGTCATTAAAGTCAACTCTTCTTATTAGTGATCTGGTGGTAGATGTGAGAAAAAAAAATGGGCGTGGTTTATTTTGATCGACAGGCCTGGTGTCATGCGTCTCATACGCATTGGACAGTGTTCTCAGGTTCAAGGGTCAGCCCCACCTCCTCTCTCCTCCCTTCATATCCAAATATGATCACTTCTGGCTCCAAAAAACCAACATGGTGGCATTTAAATACCAAACTCCTAAGCTGTTTCTCAATATGCGTACTTGTCCGTACTTGCATACTCGTGAAACATCATCAGTCAGAGACCTAGCACTGTTCCAGTTCAAAGTACGCATCTGACCGAGAACGCATAAAATACCCGGATGTGTTCTCGTTCCTCCTTCATTATTGAGCCTGCGTCAGACCAGACTTGTGTGGACCAGAATACATTTTGCATCAGTGAGTGGAGATGTGACGTCATCAAGTACGCTGGTTTTCCAATTGCACTTTAGCTCTCGCAAGTCCGTACTTTGGAGTCCGACTTACAGGTACATTCTCGCCAAGTACGTAGACTTGCGTACTTTGTATTGATAAATGGCCCTGGCTTCAAAACAGGAGTCCACAAACCAGCAGGTGATGTCACGCTAGCTTAGTCAGTTCTTTATAGAACGTATGCTTGCAAGTAGGTTATAGTCATGACAAGACAGGAGTTAGTCAGCAGAATCAGAGCATCATGACAGAACTTCACAACAAAGGCTGTTATTAATACAGACAAAGAATTTGTTTCATTATACTTGTAGTGACATTTATAAAAACTGAAAGCACAGCGGTCGTGGGAAACAGTTAAAAAAGACCCCATCTCCTCTGTGTGTACATGCCGTCCCCTATTTCAGAAGAAACCTCATCCTCTTCTTCACCCTCCCTCTTCCTGTCCTGTTTCGTCGGTGTTTAGTGATGCTTCAACATATACCCACAGACTAAGCCAAAAGCTGATGACATGTAAACTCCAACTTTCAGTTCCAAAAACACTCAACATTTTGAGCTGCGCCCGAAGGTCTTCTGTCGGACAGCTGGTGGAATTTTATCTGTATTAAATGTGACTGCAAAAGAAGCCCAGAGTATAAGGGGATTCATGCTTTCACTTACTGGAGATGTGCTTTTTCAGCACTGATGTTTTCCTGTTGGCTCACTACAAACTTGTAGAGGATAATATTTGTGTATTTTGGCTTTAAAGGAGATAAACTTGCTTATTGTCTTGCTCACAAATCTATTCGCATGATTTCCTTTGTATTATTGGCTTCAGGCGAAAACGCAACAGGGCTGTGCCTCACACCTCATCGGTCAAAATCGACACATTTTCATACTACTATATATATATTCAGCTCAGTGAACACGCCCTGTGTTCACACTTTAATACTAGCAAAGCACTCACACCTTTCCCAAGGCATAATCCAGCTGTAATGATGCTGCAGACTGAACACTGTTGCCCTCTTGTGGTGAAATAACAACACTGTCTTGATCTGAAGTTGGCAGGATCCCATCCTCTGATCTTGGCAAAAAATGTAATCATTTGTTCAGTGGGTAATAATCATAACCTGTATATAGAAATGGATGAAACAACAATGGCTCAAAAATTAGGCCAATGAGATTGCAAAAAGATGTATGGTTCAGGTTCCCTGCTCCAAACAAACAATATGGCAATGTTCAAATGCCAAACTGCTGGCTTCATAATGTGAGTCCACAAACCAATAGGTCAATGTTCATTTGGTAAAAATAAAATAAACCAGGTTGATGGGACACTGTGATGGGAGCTGGTGTACTGCTCTGCTACTCTGAAGAACTGTCAGTATATTCTGCTGCAGTTTCTCAACAGCTTCTTATTCCTAAAACCACTTGGTGTTATCGTCTTTGTTGTCTGGGCTTGGGTTGAGATGGAAGTGAGATAGCACTGGTGTGGGAATGTTAAGGGAATGCCGGGAGGTCAAGTGCTTCCAGTGAATTTTAATCTCCATGTCAAGGGGTTTCGGTAGCATGTTTGGCGAAAATTTTTTTCAATCTGCAGCGATGCTTGATCATCTCAGTATAAAAAAAAACATAAAACACTTCGCTGACATCCTCATTGTAAGTAGTTTCACTTCCTTTTCCAGTCAAGGTAACTCGGGGTGTTTCCATCAGTTCATCTTTGGGTTAACTACCCATCAAACAAACATGGACCCTTTCTACAATTGATAACTATATTTCTCTTTCAGTGCAGCTTTCTGTATTATTCTGTAGAGTTTGCATCATCATAATTTCTATGACACAAGTAAGTTTTGTGCTTTGTGTAAACTTTTGTGAGCCTCAACACCTAACTTGATGGTGATGATGTTGAAAACATTACAAATTAGCATTGTCATTCTGAACATATATTAGGATGAAGATATTATCTCTCATTTTGCTTAAATTATAGCCTCAACAAACCACTAGCACAGCCGCAGACTTTTGGTCATATTGTTGCTCAACACCATCTGTTTAACTGGCATGGTGAGAAAGTACTGTGTTTTTCCATTATAGCCATAATTTTATTGTCAGTTAAAACCTCGGTCCATGGCTTGGATAGTTGATGAAGTGGTTTGATAAGTGAAAAGTCGGTTGCACTCTCTGTAGAGGGGATTTTTATGATTTCCGTCTGGTCAGTAGCTTCTGTAGCAAACAGCTGTAAGTGAAAGTCCAGAAGCTTCACATGATAAAAACCAGAATGTATCAAATACAGCAGTGTAACAAAGTGGTGCTTACTCTAAATGTAAAGCAGGTTAAAAGCTGATGAATTTATTTCTGACGCAGGTTTTGGTGTGAGAAAAAACAGCTAAGAAGAAGTAATGGAAACATGGCACGTGGGCCTGAGTGTGGGGTGTTTTTCAGCATGTGCTAATAATAGTGTGTTAAGTGTTTTTGAATTCTGGCCATGAGAGACACACCCTAACCAGGCAGAAAGTTTCTAAGCGTAGTTCCCTTTTTCATACAACATTAACCATTCTGACTCAGGAAATGAAACTGAGCTTCAGCGCCAGCAAGGTGGCCATGAACTTAACTCTCATATGCATGAAGAGCAAAAATGGTCGGCTGAGTTCACTAACTGTCAGTTTACAGATTGCTATGTGTAGATGAGTTTCACGAGCTGTGTTGGAGTTCAGTGTAGGCCCAGACTGAAAGTTTCACTTTGACTCTTAACTGCTGGGGATGGCAGGAAACGAGAGAGGGGCAAGTGTCCTGAGCAGTAAATGGGGTCCTGCTGACATGGATGGGAAAGAACGCAACGCTAATCAGCCCCGCAACTGGGAAATAATGTGTACCATTGTTGTTCGGGGCAGGCGTGGGCCTCTGCCTGCACAGTTATTTCCCAACAGACATACATGCTGCTGTTTTCATCGTCTCTAAGAGGACAGAAAATGAGATTCCTGCATGGATAGTTTACTAACCACCAAAGTTTTCTTTTTTTCTCGTAAAGGTTAAGTAAATGTATTCAACTTTTGACATTTGATTTTACATTGCACAAAACATGCTAATTCATCTGAATAAAAGTTGCTCACTGGCTGAACAGGCAGCTGTACAAAGTGTGCTACCTGAAGGAGAAATGAGCTGACTTTTCACCGCCTTCACGCACTGCTCTTGTTAAATCCTGCCACAGCAGACAGTTCAGCAGCTGACATGTTTGCTTGATACATGACAGGATGTAGACGACTCTCATGAGAGCTCAGTGTTTAGCAGCCATCGCAAAAGGCCCCGCCACCAGAGGATGTGGTTATTTCCTGTAGATAAGTTCTATACTGAGACAGAGCCAGATTGGCACATTTGTTAAACACTGTGTAAAACCACGAGACATGGTCGTTCACGAGTCTGCTTATGTCTGAATCTAATGGATGATATAATAGAGGTTTAATTGACTGTGTAGTGACCATGTTGTCTAACAGATGTGGTCTATTGAAGGTTGTGGTTGCATGTTTGCTGATTTCAATTCACAATCAACTGTTGTATCTCTGCATTTGAAAACTATATTTAAAAGATGTATCCTTTAGTTAGGTAAATATTAAAAATGAGAGGAATGCACGACACTTTTTGACCAGTTGAGGAAGTAAAGACGAGTCAGATCTATCTATCTATCTATCTATCTATCTATCTATCTATCTATCTATCTATCTATCTATCTATCTATCTATCTATCTATCTCACAAAAAGTACCTCTCACTTTGCCAAGAAATGAACTTTTTATTTGCTCTGTCCTCAGATTAGTGTAAGAGTCACCACGATGGATGCTGAACTGGAGTTTGCCATTCAGCCCAATACAACAGGAAAGCAGCTCTTTGACCAGGTATGAGTCTGTACTGAACTTTCCAATCACAGTATCAAACTTTTCAATTACATTTAATTCAGAAGCACAGGTTATGATTCATGTTGTTGAAGATTTGTTTTTATATGTGACATTTTGTGTTTTTGAAGCTGATGTTTTTTTAAGTTACAGGTGAAAAAAATACAAAGCTTTAACTATTTTATTTTCAAATGCAGTATAATTACAATACTAACTACAAAGTACTCAAGAGAGCAAAAACCTCCTTCAAGGCATAATCCAGTTGTACTGATAGCTACAGTGTGTTGTTTTATTAATTCATCCAAACTATTTTTAAGCGTTCAAAAGGTCAGTGCTGATTTGTAATCATTAGTACATGTAGTGTTCAGGCTTGATACCACAGGTTGATCATTTGTTACAAAAACCACTGTTGCCCTCTTGTGGTTACATAGCAACACTATCTTCTTAAAACATTCACCTTTGACACAATCCCCATGATTTTATCATTTGTTTTTTTTGTAATATAACAGAACCGAAACTCTTTAAGATCTTTTCAGTCATTTTTCCATCATGTTACTAACAGAGAGACAGACCACAAAACAAGATAGCATGGGCAAAAATGAAACCTCCTTGGCTGAGATAATAATTTAAAAAAATATTAAGTCCGTGTTTTTAATGTAACTGTTGGGATTCAATACTGCTATGTGTGTGAAATAAATTAGAGCTACCACCAAGTTATATTTTTATTACAAATTCATCTGGTGGTTATATTCTTAAATTGTCTGTATTCATTTAGCCTGTACAATGCCACTTTCAAACTCACTGTGGTGTGTTCAGTTTGAAGACCAGCAGTCTAAAACCTAAAGCGGGTCCATTTACTGTCATATGGCAAAGAAAAGCTGTAAATCCTCACAATTGAGAAGCTAAAAAACAGCAGATGGAATAAATTGTATCAATCATCAGACAATCTCCATATTATTCACTGTAGCTTAAAAAACTAACATGACAAATGCCTGTGATTAACTGTTCATAGAGCTGCTTTAGAACAGTGTTAGTGTTGTTTTGAGCAGGCACTTCAATAATAGGTGTTTTTATGTTTTCAGGTGGTGAAGACCATTGGGCTGCGAGAGGTTTGGTACTTTGGACTCCAATACCAGGACACAAAGGGTTTCTCTACTTGGCTGAAGCTCAATAAGAAGGTGAGCTCTGACCCTCCTTTGTCAAAGATTTAAACTCTTCTGTTGAACTCAGGTTTGTTTACAGAAGAATAACCTCAACCCTTCACCCGTGCCACGTTTTATTTTAGGTGACAGCCCAGGATGTGAGGAAGGAAAGCCCGCTGCTGTTCAAGTTCCGTGCCAAGTTCTTCCCTGAGGATGTTTCGGAGGAGTTAATCCAGGATGCCACCCAGCGGCTGTTCTTCCTGCAGGTGAAGGAGGGAATCTTAAATGACGACATCTACTGCCCTCCAGAGACAGCAGTCCTCCTGGCTTCCTACGCCGTGCAGGCCAAGTATGGTGACTACAATAAAGAAGTCCACACACCAGGCTATCTGAACGGAGAACACTTGCTCCCTCAGAGGTAACATCACCATTATCACCATTTGAATCTGTTAAATGCCACTTTGTGACCAGTGTTCACTGAGAATATTCATCTAAGTGAGCTCTGACCCTTGGACATCTCGTGTTTTCAGAGTTCTGGATCAACACAAGCTCAACAAGGACCAGTGGGAGGAGAGGATTCAAGTGTGGCATGAAGAACACAAGGGCATGATGAGGTGATAGCAGCACACACGAGCAGATGAAAGAGGAAAAATTATTCTTTCAATAAATGCTATTTCAACAGCATCTTCCTCAGTGACAGCCAAAAATAGCCACTGACATGCTTATATTTAGTAGATTTTTATAGCACAGGGTCTGAATCTAACTCTGTTACCTTGAAAATGTGCAGATTGAACTTTGTCGTCTTTGTCTTCCACTTCTCAAAGCTTGTTTTTAGCTTCATCGCTGTACATGTGGGGGACGGCAGTGGCAGTGGCAGTGGCTCAGTGGTAGAGCCACTGCCACTGCCATCTGTGGCGGTACATGTGGGGGACGGCAGTGGCAGTGGCTCAGTGGTAGAGCGGCCATCTACCAACCAAAGGGTCGGGGGTTTGATTCGATTCCCGCTCCTCCCAGTCATTGTCAGTGTGTCCTTGGGCAAGACACTTTACCCACCTTTGCCTCGTATGAATGTTGAATGAATGGTTTGGTTGTGGTAGGAGGGGTCGTAGGCGCAGACTGGGAGCCCCGCCTCTGTCAGTCTGCCCCAGGGCAGCTGTGGCTACCTTAGCTTACCACCCCCGGTATGACTGGGGTGCATGAATAATGGTCTCTGTAAGCCACAGGTGTCAAACTCGTGCCATGGAGGGCCGAGACCCTGCAGGTTTTCTTTCCAACCGGCTCTCCAGCAGCTGATCTCACTGATTAGGTGCTTCCCACAAATTGATGGAGGCACTGATTATCAAGATCACCTGCTTTAGGAGGTGGCTGGAAAGAAAACCTGCAGGGTCTTGGCCCTCCATGGCATGAGTTTGACACCCCTGCTGTAAGCGCTTTGAGTCTGGACTTCCAGGAAAAAGCGCTATATAAATCCATACCATTATTATTAAATCCAAACCATTATTATTAAATCCAAACCATTATTACATTTCACATATCTGTAGGACATGCCACCCTGAGCTCAGTGTTGTCTGATTAGTTCTGTATGGTGATCAGGGTCAAGGCAACGTGACTATTCACTTCAAACATTTCAGGCTACACAAAGTCTCATTAAAGACACATCTCCTCTGTCCACAGAGAGGAATCCATGATGGAGTATCTGAAAATCGCTCAAGACCTCGAGATGTACGGGGTCAACTACTTCAACATCAAGAATAAGAAAGGAACAGAGCTGTTTTTGGGAGTGGATGCTTTGGGTCTCAACATTTACGAACAGAACGACAAGTGAGTGGCTCCACAACAGTGCAGTTTTTTCTTAATGAGCATACAGTGTGGTGTTTATTATTCAGCTGACGGAGAGTTTTTGTGTCTTCAACAGAATGACGCCCAAAATTGGATTCCCCTGGAGTGAAATCAGGAACATTTCCTTCAATGACAAAAAATTTGTCATTAAACCAATTGACAAGAAAGCACCAGTATGTTAAATCTTAATAACAGACAGCAGGAAAGTTTTTTACAAGTCTGTGTACGACTTGTGATAAATAAAATTTCTCGTGTTGCCATTGTAGGACTTTGTATTCTATGCTCCAAGGCTGCGCATCAACAAGCGTATCCTGGCACTGTGCATGGGCAACCACGAACTGTACATGCGCCGCCGCAAACCCGACACCATTGAAGTCCAGCAGATGAAGGCTCAAGCGAGGGAGGAGAAGAATCACAAAAAGATGGAGAGGTAAGTAACATTTTACATGCTGATTCAATCAAGGTAACAAGAGGCTCAGTATTTTCTCATTAAAACCCTGCACCGTGTGTGAGAGGATTGTCATGATTTCTGTGTAATCCAAAACTCCTTCATCTCTTTCCTGATTCTGCGTCCATTAGAGCTCTGCTGGAGAATGAAAAGAGGAAAAGAGAACTTGCAGAAAAGGAGAAGGAAAAGATTGAAAAGGAAAAGGAGGAATTAATGGAGAGATTAAAGCAGATCGAGGAGCAGACGAAAAAAGCCCAGCAAGGTGGTTGACCTGTCAGAATTCAAGAAAGCTTGTTGTGTTGTGGTGTTGTAATGAATTTCGACAGTGTTTACCTCGTGTGACCTTTAGTGCTTCTCTGTGTGTGTGCACAGAGTTGGAGGAGCAAACACAAAGGGCTCTGGAGCTGGAGCAGGAGAGGAAGCGAGCTCATGAGGAGGCTGAACGCCTGGAGTCTGAGCTCAAGGGTGCTGAGGACGCCAAGATGGCGCTGCTGCAGCAGTCAGAGAACCAGATGAAGAACCAGGAACACTTGGTCAGTTATGCAAAAAACTATTTTTCTCATCGAAGATAAATAAAACATGTATTGGTACAATGGCTAAAAATTGTGTGTCAATAAGAAGTTAATAAAAATAAATTGTTGTTGCTTTAGGCCACAGAGTTGGCTGAACTGACTTCAAAGATCTCCCTGTTGGAGGACGCCAAGAAGAAGAAAGAAGATGAGGCCATGCAGTGGCAACAGAAGGTTTGGTCTCGGTTGTTATTATTATTATTGATTTATTATTCTGCTGAATGCTTCACTGTGGAACTGATAGGATGAAAAATATCCTCCTTGGATCGTTCAGCAGCAGATTACTCTGAAATCTCACTGAAAAGTCCATTTTGAAAAAAAGCCTTAACAGGAGGTGACATCCACAGTTACATAGCAGTGTTTCTTCATCCTCCTCCTCCTCCTCTTTCAGTTGTCGACTAAAAGAAACTTGTGCTTTACAGCCATCGTGTGGTGAGGAGTTAGACCAGCAGCCACGTCACATGTCATTAAAAGTCTCAGGTTAAATCTCTTGATGAATACCTCATTAATTACTTTGTGGCTGTCAGGACATGTGACAGTAAATTAACTGTAGTAATCATTTGTTATCAGGTGTGAGGAATGTTGTCTCATGATGCAGCAAATGGCTAATTAAGTAGTTTTAGACTGTTTTAAACTTGGTTTAAAGCATTTTAGGACCAAACATTCCTATGAGATGAATCGATAAAGAAAACAATCTTTAGTTGCAACCCAGAACATAAATAGAAGTTTATCCTCAGATATTCTGCTGATCACATAGCCACTCCCTTTGTGACACAGCCGGGACAGACATTCCTGGAGTCTTTTTGTTGTGTGGGTTTTGGGGGGAGGGTTAAAAGCTCCCAGCTTGCCTCGTGTCTTTTTTGGTAAAAAATAAAGGCCTGTGTGCCCGCCCACATTTTTTTTTTTTTTTGTTGGGCACGGTGACTCATGCTGACTGTGTGTGAGGGAAATCCTGTTTAGCTTTTTTGAGCCATTATTGTATTCTGGCTTCAAAAAGACCAGTGCGCTAATTGGTGGTTTCCATGTGCATTTTTGGCATTCGAGTCACATTCTAGTCTTACTCATAACTGGGCCTTACTCCTAGCAGCTCATAGAAGAAGTACTCTGATTTAGTTTGTTGAAAGCATTGAAGATTAAAAGGAGGAGGACAGAAAATTAAAAACAGGATAACAAGGCAGAGAGTCATGGCTTCAGCTGAAAGGAGGAAAATAAATTCATCAGTGGGGTTGTAAGTTGTAGTAAAAAGGTGAAATAAAACCTTAGTTTGGGTCATTTCTCTGACATTTTTACCTCATTGTCTTCACCACAATGTAGTCGAAACTGTGGTGAGGCCTGTCAGGTTAAACCTGCGATCACCTCACCACCATCCTGTGTTTCCTCAGGCTACCACGGTGCAGGAGGACCTGGAGAAGACCAAAGAAGAGCTCAAAAACAAAGTGATGGCTGCTCACGTTCAGGAGCCCCTCAACGCAGAGAATGAGCATGACGAGAACGATGAGAGCAGTGCCGAGGCCAGCGCCGAGTTCACCGCCGCCGCCACGTACAAAGACCGCAGCGAAGAAGAGAGAATGACCGAGGCTGAGAAGAACGAACGCTTGCAGAAACATCTACTCGTGAGTCCTTGCTCATATCTCATGAAGATCAATCAATATATTTTAAAGTGGTGTCTATCAACTGAAATGAAGGAATGTGTTAGTGTAAATAATACTAAAGAACTGACGAAGAAGAAGAGAGGAGCTTGAAGAGAAGCAGATGACTGAGAAAAGAAATATTTAAATTTTGAGTCAGGTGAAACCAGCTCAGTAGAAACATAGACTGTAGATAAATACATGAAGCAACTGGGTCTCAAAAGTAAAGCCAATGCATAAGTAGAAAAAAGTGCAATACTCCCGATGGCCACTAGATGGTGGCTCAGAAAAACTCTGGCTCCAATTGACTTCAGTTAAAAAATTGTCATTTTCAATCATGAGAAACTCGGGCAATACATTTTTCCCTGATAATCTGGTAGTCCATCTGAAAAAAAAAACATAATTAAGTAGCTATTAGACTCCAAAACAAGACCTGAACTCCAGCCTCATACTCATTGGGCAGTGGACTCGGGTTCAAGGGTCAGACCCGCCTCCTCACCCCTCCCTTCATATACAAATATGGTCACTTCTGGCTCCAAAAATCCAACAAGTCCACGTTCAAATGCCAAACTCAAACCAGCGGGTGTTGTCATGTTAGCTTCATCCATTCTATGTACAGTCTATGGTACTTAAGCTAAATATAACCCTCGTGTATTAAGCGTAACTTGGTTTTTGTGCTGTAATTTCCAGGCTCTGAGCTCGGAGTTGGCCAACGCTCGGGACGAGAGCAAGAAAACAGTGAACGACATCATCCATGCAGAGAACATGCGAGCAGGACGAGACAAGTACAAGACCCTCAGACAGATCCGGTCAGGAAACACCAAACAGCGCATTGACGAGTTTGAATGCATGTGATGTCTGCGTTCTCTAATGCAAAAAAAAAAAAAGGGCCCACACACACAGCTGGGCCACGCTGCCTGGACTGCAGTCCTGCATCACTCAAGCTGTTTTTTTTTTTTTTTTTCCTGTACCCAAATAAATCAGATCCACAAACGTGACGTGGCTCCAAAAAAGCACAGCACAATGTACAAATATGGATCTGGAGAATTCCATTTGTTATTGTTCCTAACTTTGAATTTTAGGCAAGTCACTGGTTGAAAAGGGACATACTGTATTTTATTAGTACATGCCTCACAAGGGGTTTATGTAGCATATTAGTAAAAGGGCCCACGCCTTGGATCATTACACACTGAGCAATCATTTTTAATTTCTTTATACATTTCATTCACATTTTTGTATCCTGATTTCAAAATAAAGGGCTCAGAAACCAATCCAAATTTATATCTCTGCTGTACACATGCAACGGTTCTTCATGGGGAGCTCGATTTTTCAGACAGTGCTTTTCCTCAAATGATGCATTCCTATATTTTTAAACCCGACCACTGTCATTGACATTAACCAGTGTTATTTTCTTGCAGATTTTACAGTTTATTTACTTTTAATTTGTTTTCAGAATCTGCAGACTGTTACAGTATTTACACCTCGCGCACAATGTGATATTAAAGATCATTTCCATTAATAGACAACTATTTGTCTGTTCTTGCATTTTTCTTCCAGCCGGTTTGAACCTACAAAGCCTTAGTGAGATGTTTTGCTGATGGATTAAACCTCAAGCAGTTGAATGTGGTTTAAAATTCATTTAAAAATAACCTTAAAATGGCAAGTCATTTTTCAGAATCAAAATTTGTAATGATTTAGCAAAAATGTGCCAAAAATGGAAAAAGGAGGTTGCATCAGTACAAAGATGCGCATCTGGTGTCTCTCAAGCACTTTTTCTTTTAGCCGACACACTGAAGAAGTAAGGTTGTTTTACATACGAAATCAAATCTGATCGAGACCTATAACAGCTGTCAGGCGTCACTTTTCAGCATTTTGAGGACATTAGTTGGATTTACTGTACCTTTAAGAGTTTCATCTCTTTGCTTTTACTTTTGCTCTTCAGTAAGGATGTTGTTTGATAAAAGTGTCTTGTAATAACCAGTCCAACATATAAGGAATTACACTGTAAATCTCTCGTGTCAGTCGGGATTTTGTTGGTGAAAAAAATGCCAAAGTTGTTACATCTTACCTGCTCAGTTGTCCCCCACAAAATAGTACAAAGCATCAAACAAAAGGATTTCATCAGACATGCACTGGAGAATCACAGTTTACCTTTGAAAATGTGTCAAAACACACTGTCCTCTATGGGCACCAATGCATGCATTTTTGATATACTGTATGTATTTAATTACATTTGTGTATTTTGTAATTGGGATTTTTCAGGTGTGATAAAATTCTGTAAGGTGTTTAAAAAAGAATGACACCTCTGAGGATATTTTTGTATTATAGAAATTTAGAAATACTTAACAGTTTTTGTTCTGAAGCATTTTGAAGACAGTATTTTAACTAATTGAACGTCTCACTGCTGTGAGAGTGAGCTGATGGAACAAGCAACACCCCAGAGCCTGTCAGAGGACCAATGAAACCCCCGGGTGCTGCAGGACACAGCTGTCCATGCTGTATTGTTTTAATAAAGGCAGGTGGATATAACATCAATGGAAATTACATACAAAAAGTACTTCCCTATGCCATTGTTCCTTTTTTTTAATTTTGGCGTGGCGACATGCGGAGGGTTTTGCTTGTTCATAGATTTTTTTATTTTATTTTTTTTTTTAGAAATTAGTGTTTGAAAGATTTATTTACACTATTTTGCAGCGTAAATGTATTTTAGTGATAAATATTTCTGGTAATTTTATTTTGATGTCTTTTATTGAATTTGTACCGAGATGCATTTTCATAAACGGTATATTTGCCCATTGCTGCGTATCTGCCATGAAATACAAAAACATAAAGAAGTTGGTGTTGTTGTTTATGCCTTTTCATGCTTTGGACAGTAACTTTAAAAATGTTGCACAGTGTGTTCTACCTGAAACATCCCGTATTTGACGGCCTGATTTGAACTCACATCGATGTGTGTGAATTAAAAGAAGCTACTCAGTATTTTGTCTTGAGTCAGAAAGGACTGAAACATGAGTAATACTGTAAAATGACAGACAGTGCCTTGCCCAGTTTATTCATCAGATCTTGCTGCTTAAAGTCTTCCTTTCACCAATAAAGAAATGTTAGAATAAAATGCTCTCTTGTTTCCTGTATTCCTTTAAAAAAACAAAAACAAACAAACAACAAAACATTGATTACTGGTGCTTTATCAGTGCAAAAATAGGAACCAAATTCATTGATGTCATGTCTATAGTCATCCACCAGGTGGCTCACTGTGACTAAGTTCCCATGTCACCCTCTCTGCAGCCTGAAGGTGACAATAAGAAAAGGATTAAGTTGATTCACATAATTCAACATTTGCCAGTTTTATAATGATCTTCTATCTAGATTGTCTGTCACTTCAACCTAGACTGTGAATTCACATCCAGTGTAAAATAACATCAAACAAAAACTCTGCACCTGTTAATTGTTATAAAATGATTGTTAAAATACATTCAGACATTCCTAATAATTTGACAAATATTTCTTTACTTTTTCTACATTTTACTCATTTGCATTTCCTTTGAGCCACTCTGCTGAGTCTTGCTGTATTGTGAAGAAAACATCATGGGCTTTCAAGTGATGTCTAATGGGACAGGCCAGTTTCTTTTCATCAAAAATGGCTGACATAGCAATAAAGTAATTTATGGAGAGATGAGGAAAAACTATGATTATCATATATGCCAACAATTTTAACTTCTAAATTCAGCTGTTATTTCACAATAAAATGGTCCTGTGGTTGTGGATGTTTTTGGTTTGAAATCATAGACTCTATGAAAATCACACAAAAAAGAAACTGAACACCAGAAGGATATGACAGACAGACAAAATTTGCAAATTATAATTTGCAAATATGCCTCAGAGCATCAGATAGGAGGTCTAATTATGTTTTATTAGGCCCATAACATCACTGACAGTTTGTAGAGGGTGTGGGTGTGGAATATAATTCAATGTCTCCATTTTGCAGTTTCAATTATTATGGCTTTTTCTAAGTGATTACCTGCAGAGAGTGAGTACTATTCTATTGCAATGAAATTAATTAAATCTAAACAGGGTTTTGGAGCATGTGTGCCTCAAAATGTTGTGACAGGAACGCTCCCCACCTTTGGGAACCTTGGTCACATGTAACACTCACTGAAGAATCAAACAATCTTTCTATAATGTGGTCACTCTCTCCTTCTCTAGTTTGTAATTATGCAGTTCGGGGGTAAGCTGTTCAGCTGTGTGGACCTAAATGCTGAACAGGTGTGTCCTCCTGGGCCTCAGCAGTCTCCTGTGGGGACAAATGAGAGACAACTTATCCTAACAGTAGATAGCAGACAGGGAAAAATAAAAGGAAGCATGACATCCAGTAAAGTTTTCAGACTTGAAATGTTGACGTTTAGATGGTCAGCATTTTAAACAACAATAAAACTGTTTCCATCCATGTAAAATAATAAATGTTTATTTTACCTGAAGAGCTGGAAAATTTCTGTTTGCTTCATTGTTCTTTGTTCTTCTTTGTTGCCTTCTTCTAAATACAATGCTGGTGTTTTACTGCCCCCTACTGGATTCCTGTCACCATTGTCTGTGTTAAAACTTCGGCCTTGTGTAAGTAAATGTAATATTTGTGATAGACAGGATACCATCCCCCGGGGCGGCACGGTGGTGCAGTGGTTAGCACTTGTGCCTCACAGCAAGAAGGTTCGGGGTTCGAATCTGAATCTGTGTGGAGTTTGCATGTTCTTCCTGTGCATGTGTGGTTTTCTCTGGGCACTCTGGCTTCGTCCCCCAAAGACATGCTTGTTAGGTGAATTGATCAAACTAAATTGACTGTAGGTGTGAGTGGGAGTGTGAATGGTTGTCTGTCTATATGTTAGCCCTGCGATAGGCTGGCAACCTGTCCAGGGTGTACCCCGTCTCTTGCCCAGTGACAGCTGGGATAGGCTCCAGCAGACCCCTGCGACCCAAGTGTGGAGAAGCAGGTATGCAAGATGAGATGAGATGAGGATACCATTACCTGATCTTGGCCAACATGTAAGTACATCTTCTTTGGATAAGACTTTTCCTTTAACACCCTTCACACACTCAGCCGCTCTGTTTAAACCCTGAGGAGACAGTCTCCCTCTCATCTTTCAGGTTTGTGTGGCCAGAGCCTTCAGAGAGTCTGTCTCCCTTCAAAGGTCTGGGGTCATGTGAAGGTAACAGCTCCATTGACGAGTTCATGACCGACCCTCAGATCTACCTGCAGGACTGAGACCCTGAGATCCCTCTGAGATCCCCCCTGATTCACCTGCTGTTTTTCTGCAAACATGATTGTTTTGTTGTGGTTTTGTACACGGTGTTTTAGTTGTTTAGTTCAGTAAAATTTAATACTGTTCATAGGAATTGTTGTTTTGTTCAATATTCTTTTAGTTATTTACCATACTTCAATAGAATGTTACAGTTATGTTGTTAGATGTTTTTTGGATCATAAAAAGTTGTTTTACAGGTGCCTTCAGTTCAGCGTACAGTTATTTGGTATAATGGTGTTTAATATATAATATAATGTTTTTGAAGGAACAATTTCCAGGACAGGACGTCTGTGATGAGACAGACTTGTCCCAGCAGACCAAAGCCAGGTGATCGTGGGTGTGTGCACAGTGAAGCTGGATATTAATGTGAGAAATGCTGCTGTTGTTTCCACTGGGGGATAATGACTGATCAGCTGATAGTTTGCAAAACTCTGCATACTGCCATAACATGATTGTAGTGCTTCTTGGATCTAGATTGAGTCAGAGAAGACTGAAACATGATGAATACTGTAAAATGACAGACAGTGCCTTTACCAGTTTATTCATCAGATCTTGCTACTTAAAGTCTCCCATGCTTTATCGTTTCCTCTATTTCTTCTTTTAAAACAATTATAACTGGTGCGTCTGTCTCTGTTTAAAGTAGAAACCAGATTAGTTAATGTCATGTCCCATAATCACCCACCAGGTGGCTCACTGAGTAAGTTCCCACATCAGCCACCATGCAGACTGAGGGTGATAATGTGATGTTACGACCCACGGTTCGAGCCCCTCTCCTCAGGGGTCTAACACTTGTTGTGTGGATGATTCTATTTATTTAGCTGTGAGATCGCTCTCCTGTTATTGGTGCCTCCTACCAGCTGCATCCCACACCTGTCACCTGCTCCTCCTACGATCCACCTGACTGGCGTGGCACCTCCAACCCGACCAATCCTGACACGTGCCGTTAGCAGGAGGCTATGAACCCCGTTTCCAGGGTCAGTCAGTGGCTGCATGTATGTATGTGTGTAACTGAGGCACACTCAACACACTTGACTTTGTATTGTTAGACTCACTAGGTTAGAGGTGCTACTTCTCTCTGTATTTTCATTTTGATTTCAAGACTCTGGAGGAGGCTGTTTTGTTTGCTGTTTGTTGGAAAGTTTGAAGCTTTGCTGGTCATTTTATGTTGCACCCACACTCCTGGGAGTCCAGGCTGTAAAAATGAAGAGGATTCACTTCATTCACATAACTGATCATTTTGCATCTAGATTATATCTCATCTTGTCATTATTCCATGTGTTTTGAGTTTGTTTTGCTTATTTTCATGATTTCTTATATTTAGTTTTCCCGGTTTATTCTTGTTTTGTAGTTTCAGTTAGTTTGTCTAGTTTGGTTTCCTTCATGTCTGTCTTGTCTCTTCTCCACATCTGTGTCTCACCATATGCATCATGTCCTGTCTGTTGTGTCTGTGTTCAATCATGGTTCTGTGTATTTTCAGTTATTGTCATCTCATGTCATTTCCTGTTTTATTTTGTAGTCTGTTTCCTGGTGTGAATATTCAAGTTTTTCTCCCAGTCTGTCTTGTCGCACCTTCCCTGATTACCTTGTCTCACCTGTCATGATTTGTCTCGTCACACCTGCTCCCCTGCTCCACTCTTTATTAACCAGTGTATTTTAACCTCATGTGTCTCTCTGTCCTCTGCCAGTTTGTTGTAGCTGTTGCTCATGATCTATCCTTATGTCCATCTTCATGTTTTTTCTCAGTCTTGTTAGTTTAGTCTTGTTTCTTTGTTTTTGCAGTCTTAGTCATAGTCTTGCCTTGTTGTTTTTTGAACTCTGCCAGCCCTTTTGGATTTTGCCATTACCTGTCAATTTGTATACCTCTGCCCAGATTAAAACTACTTTAATTAATCTGCTCCTGCCTGGTGTCTGCACTTGGGTCCTTGTTCCACACCTTTGGTTTTTCATGACACATCTAGACTGTAGCTTTGACAGATTTTTCCTTTAATGTTTTTGTAAGCCCTTAAAAGTATTGTATAAATTACAAACCTGGGCTGTGAATTCACACCCAATGTAAAATAACATTAAACCTGTACCTGTTCAAATGTCATACTCTAGATACATCCATAAAATAGATACAGTTAATTAGTGGTTGGTTGTATAATTTCATATAGATTTACCTATTAATTACAGGTATCCATCCATCCATCCATCATGGAGGGAGGCAACATGTAGAGACAAACTGTCCACGCTCGCACTCACACTCACAGTCAATTTAATATAATCAGTTCACCTATCCAGCATGTCTTTGGACTGTGGGAGGAAACCCATGCACAGGCGGTACATGTAACATGGACACAGAAAGGTCAGAGCTGAGACTCAAACCCAGAGCCTTCCTGCTGTGAGTTAACAGTGCTAATGCCACATAGTGTCCAAAGCAAGGAAGAAGCTCGCTTTTTAAACTCTGAACACAGGAGCAGTGCGTAGAAGGCACCACATGAATGCGAGTGCAACATTTAACCTTTTATCAGCAGTGTCTTATAATTAGAGTCTTTACATTTCTGCAGGACATGGCAGCGCTTTTATGTTTGTTAAATCTTCCACATCATGATTTATTCACGACAGCTAAAAGATATCTAACCAAATAAGGCAACTTATTTGAATTTTCTATTGTATTTGTAACAGGAAATTGAACAACCCTAAACACCAAAGGGAGGTGGCGTATTTCATCTCTAACTTCCCCTGTATTCTTGGTATCAGTGGCCCGAGAGGGGTGTTGAAATGGTTTACACTCTGAACTGCCATTTAGAGATAACCCACAGTGAGTCTTCCTGTATGAACAGAGCTCACAGAATATACTGCAGTGTGTTACACAGGATGAGTCATGATAACTGTAAGTCCTGCTTTCAGCACACTGAAGAGCCTCAGTCCTAGAAGACATAGAAATACTGTGAAAACTCTGAGAGGAAAGAAACGTGTTTTAAAAGAGCTAAAACTGCAACCAGGCTTTAAGAGGAATTGCTATTTGACCCTTACATATTGTTCATATTTGATGCCTATACAGTGTGGCTCAGATCATAATAAGTCTCTATATCAAATATTGAACTTCAGCTCTGTTTTTATATCAATAGTCTGGCATTAATAAATGGATGATTAGTCCTTCATTTATGTTTCAGAGAGCAGGGAGAGTGTCCATTTTACATACAGTCTGTATCACTGTCCCATCAAAAGTCATGACACGAACAGTTTCACAGGTTCAGGAACCCCTAAAAAGTTTCTTGATTTGACCCACACCGGTGGATCGAAAATCCATTTAAACAGAAACAGCTCAGTGTATGAAAATTTGTAGCACCTATACAAAGTGTAACATTTTAAAGTGTTTTTATTTCAGCTGCTCCTGGCCAGGCTCTTCTCATGTACATCTGTTGAAAAATTAACAATCAGAGAAATTAGGAGGGAGCTAAAAATGTTGAACTGCTGCTATGTTTCTGATCTGTCACCTTATTGTATGTGAACTGTGAAACATTAAACTAAGATTAGACAATAAGCAGCACTACAGTTCTGCACTGGGTTTCTCTCAGATCTAATCTATACCCACACATGGTACCAATATATCCTCTTAAAATGCCACTTGTTATGAAGCAGACCCTGGTGTGACTTCCTGGTTGACAGCGTTTGGATGAGAATAATTTAACAGTTGGGGGTTCTCATGCATTGTCCCAATACTGCACCGCAGCTGTGGGAGAGTTATCATCTATGTAAAGGTCAAGGCCTGTCCTCGAGATGTCTGGGTCCCTCACAGCCAAGCTTTTGTCTTCAGCCTCGGTGTCCCCTCCCCTGCACGCTGCCGCAGTGACGCTGACCCGACTGAGCTTCACCCAGGACGAGTTGGACCTGTGGCGACCAGTTGGCGTACAGTACATTCAGTGGTCCATCCCTTGGTGTGTTACAGAAGCTCAGTGTACAGTACAGTTGTAGCCAAAGAGGGAAGTCAAGCAGATGATTCACGATGCATTGGTCCAGAGTAACATGAGGAAGTTACACAGCACCGTGCACCGCATGTTCTAGTTGTAGCAAAAAATTAAAATAAAATAAATAAAGTTGGGAAATACACATTTACATTATCTTCTTCTGTCTGCCTCATCTCCTGCTGAGGAGGGGGTGACTGACAGATGGTGAAACAATCAGACAAACATTGGTAGATTAATAAAGGTGTTTGTATGATGTTATGCTGCAACACTACACTTTACACGCACAGCTTCCCTGAATTAAACCTCCAGTCTGTGCACATACAGCAGTTAGAAACCGTGCATGCCACAAAAGGCGGGCGAAACTGTTGAACATGTCTCAGCAAACTATTATCTCAGAAAACTTCAGCAGCGTTTCACAACCGTGACATGTTGACACTTTATTTCCACATATTTCCTGAGAGCTAGCTTTGCAGTTATCTTCCTTGTTTTGACTTCCTCTTTGCTGCGCTGAAGCTCAGTGGTCAAACCAACTGTCCTGTGCACAGTGTCATCATTGTGAAGTCGTACGAGGGGAAAGACGAGCCGGCGCTCTCTGACTCGTCCACTTCTGCATCAACAGGTAACAATTAAAACAAAATACATGTGTATGTGTAAATCTGTTCACAGTGCGCTGCAGTGTTTGATCTTTCATGATATCATTGATTCTCCGAGAGTGTCTTGCTCATTCGTTCCACAGAGCCATCTTGGATTTTTTTTGCAAGAGATCAGGCCCCCCACTTAGTGTATTTGACAAGCTGAGTTGGACACTCTGTATTAGTGAGTGTCAGTTTGTCAAATACCCCAAGTGAGGTGTCACTTGTCTACAGATTAAGATCACTCCACCAGACAGACTGCATCAAGGAAACTGAAACTTTCAGGGCTCCAAAAGCTCTTCCTATCATACTTTTGAGGCTGCTGGCAAGACTTGAAGTGGTTATGTGGTAATGTAAACCGTAGTAACTCTACAAATTACAGAGGATTGGTTTGATCTTGTGTATTTGTATCACGCTGGGATGTAAATCTACAAAGGGTCCATTAGCAGAGGCTTCATAGAGACTTTTAAGGCTTATTAAAGAACCTTTTAACTACAGCACAGCAACAACTTTGATATTATGCCTCATAGGTAGTAAAAAATGTAAATGCACTGTAAATTCCTGTTTAAATATGCCATGTATTCATGTACAATACAAGTCAGTGTACTGCAAAAATGTCTGCATGTAATCAGTTTCTAGAAAGATTAAAGAAACCGTTTAGATATTTGCTTCATTCAGTATCATGCAAAATATATAATCCTGTGTAATAAAGGTGATTGAGGTGTGAGTTTTTTACAGCATGATCTATGATGGTTTTGGTGTTGTATTCATATACTGCTGCAAACAAAAGCTTATCATCCAGCTGACTTCTCAAAGACTTATCGGACGGCCTCACATATCCTGCTCCTGTGGGACCATGCTGTATTGCCTATATGTGTAAGTACAAATGTATAAGTAAAAGGTAATGGTTATTAAAGTCAAAACTTGATATCAGTGGGCAGGTAGGAGACCAGATAACCACTACTATCACCACATTAATGTGCACTACTGTTCACACTGCACGAGCAGGGTGGTAACACAAGTGGTGTGAACACTGCCTTGGTTGCAGAAGGTTTTGTTGTGGTTTGCATCAGCATCAACGATTTGCACACAATTCCATGTATGGTATGTGTGATGCGCGGCCTCGTGTTTTATCAGCACAGTGTTCTGTGTACAAATGATCCCGATTTGGTTTTTTTATGGCACTCCCATATTCAGTCGGCTACACTGACTGGAAGGAAATTCAAATAGGCAAAGTACTGAAAAAAAAAAAGTTTTACATTGTTACACTCTGCAGCCAAAAACTGTTTGATTGATTTCCAGAACTTTTTTCCAAGGTTGTCCAAATGTCAAGTTGTACTGTACTCTGTAACCGAGTCTGGTCTAGCGAGCAAGACAGCTGGAAATGTTCTTAAATTAACATCTGTCTGGAACAGGACAGCACATGTTTTACAGCCGGCTGAATAACCCAGTCTGTAAAGGAGTGCTTCATATTTATATAAAAAGGATCAGTTCCCCCTTAAATACAGCAACTGACATCAACAATAGGTGTGCCTTCTCCAAATCGCTGAGCCACCCACGCAGTACATTTGGCAAAGCGGTCTGTTATACTCAGTCATTATTGCACAAGAGCAATGGACCTCCACTCAGGCTGCCAAGTGGTGGGTTTTAACATTTATTGGTGCGGCCCTGCACTCCTGACACAAAAATAAAACCACACTTATAGTCCTACATGGCCTCAATGTCAATGGCAAAAAACACAAAGTTGTAAAACACACACCTCAGAATTACCTGTTTACGCTTCATGCAATGTTTATTTAATGTAATATAGGAAATGATTCAAAAATTAAATAAAAAACAGAAAAAAAAAAAAACATCAAAAAACCCTACATGCAGCACTGGAAAACAGCAAAAATAACCAACTCATGAAATTTCCGCTTTTACATTATTTCAATAAAGTCTGATGATATATATTATTTAAGTACACATTAGATCTTGTGTAATTTTTAATGTTTAATGAAACGTTAACATAATGTAAAATCTATTCTTTAATCTATGTTACTCAATATACAGCTAATTTTTATCGACTGTCTCAAATTTCAGACACATATTAACAGTGTTTAACTTAATTTTAGAAATATTGATTAAAGATAAATAAATGTTTGTGACATTATAATATATGTGTAAATGCATTTTTATTCAATCACAAATCACATTTGACAATCAACTATTCTGTAGTTTTATTAATTTTTTTTTGTATTTTAACAATATAGAAAAATACTGAACAAAAAAAACAACAGTACCACTTTATTTATTGTCCTAATTATTTCTGTGTCCTCTGGCTGGGTATTGCACATGTTGCTGTAATCAGGTTTGCCCAGTAAGTGGTAGTAGAGCTCTATTCTACCATTTCTTCTGTTCATGAGCTCAGCTTCACATCAAAGAGGTTGATGTTGAACATCATTTAAAACCATATTTTTATAAGACCTATATTATTTACTCTAAATAAAGGAATACAGATCAGATTATTTGAATAATACAGACTCAAAGATCATCTGATTGTAGAAATACAGTACTGTATGAATCTGTGTTGAAGTGGTCCTTCATAATGTCAGCAGAATGAGGGCAATGTCTTTAAATTTAATTATTATAGGCTATGTAATATAAAGGGTTTTGCAGAGATCTGAGGTACAGATGGTACATTTTCAAAATGTGTTGTAGCGCTGAGTGTATGATTTGATCAAAATGTATGAAACTTTTGAAGCAGTGACATCAAATTTACTTTTAAACTGATGTTGTTATTATTTGTGAGTTTAATCTAAGCATAATTTAAACAATAAAAGATGAAAACAACAGCAACTCCTCAGGCTATAATTGTTCTTTGCTAATTCTTAAATGTTCAATATATTATGGATGATCATTTTCAAATATTATAATTAAATACCATAATTATCATACAATACATATTTCTCCTCAGTATCCTCAGGGTCAAGGGTCAGACCCGCCTCCTCAGCCCTCCCCTCCTATCCAAATATGGTCACTTCTGGCTACAGAAAATCAACAAGGCGACATTCAAAATGTTATCTCCTGGTCCACAAACCAACGGGTGACATCACCTTAGCCTCATCCACTCTATATACAGTCTATGGTCTGTCACTACAGTATCTTTGTGGGCTGTTTCATTTGTGATCCACTGAACATACAGCACTCACTGGAGATATTATTAGTCCCTCATCTGTGTCTTAGAAACAGGACTGTTACAAGCTGTGCATACAGATATAGATTCACACAAAAGAAAGAAAAATAAAATTGGGTTTTGATTATAAATAAGATACTGAAAACATGTAATTCATTTTTCTAGGTTTTTATTTTTATTTTTATTGTATTTACAAGTCTATAGATCATGAGATAAAGAATATACAGTACCTGTTGCTCACCATAACTGACATGGTTAGCACCAGTTAGCAGTTAAGTTTCAATCTATTCAACAAAAGGACAAAAAAACAGCAACATCGAAATCACAACACTCCCATCTCTTCAACAACAATACTGATTATCACAACCAAAAATAAATAAATGCATAAACTAAACCAATTAATAAACACAACACAGAACTACTTCATTCCCATAATGAAGGTGTTGATGAATGTGCAAAGTGATAAATATACAGACAGACTTCAGAGCTACCACCTGACCAACACAGACAGTTTGTACACAGACGAACAAACAGATCATTTATGCTGGATATAAAGACAGTATATATAGATATAGAGACAGTAAACCTTTGAAGTTATCTTGTATGTTTTATTTCAAATCTGGTCGGATACTGACAAGGAACTACCAGAATATCATATCTATGATCAATACAATTTAATTTAAAGAACTGTATCCTGAGTGGTAAACCACATGCTCTATTTAGACAGGTTTCTGTAACTTTCACCGTCTTTAGTGCTTGTGTCCTGATGGTGGTGCATTGATAATGTCTATCATCTATAATCACAGGTTAAATCAGTGATGCTGGATTATACCTCGGTGGAGGTTTGTGCTTTCTGAGTGTTTTCTAGGTGTTGATGATATCCGTACAGCAGGATATAAAAAAGTTGTTTGGATTTTTTTACTTAGACCACAAAACTCTGTCTGAGTATTTTATTATCATTTTTATAAATATACACATAACATATGTTTGACAGCTAAAGCATTAATTTAAACCCTCATTCCCAGACTTAGCCTGCTGTTCTGTTTCCTAGCAACAAAAAAAAAAGAAAAACCATAGTACACTTATGTGATCATTTTCAAATGCATGACATCACAATCACTTTTAATCGATCTTGTTCGTCTGTGTTGTGTAATTTACAGTTTAATGTTTCTCCTACACACAAAGTTCTTACCTCCTACACTGCTCTACAAGGAGAAAGCCTCAGAAATTAAAGTAACATTTTTTTATTCATTTTTTTTTACCAGAACTGTCCCTAAGAAAGGAAAATCAAGTCATGAGTATTAATTGACTTCAGTTTACAAGATACAGCTTTAGGTCAAAACTGTATCAAAATCATTTATTAACAAAATAATTAAAAACAGGAAGGAGTGTGTGTGATTATGCTCCAAACCTTTCCTGCAGAGTATGATATAGCAATAACGATGGTGCCACACCAATTTATCAGAAACTGATCTTTTTATTGATACCAATAATTGATACCTAACATTCCATTCATTCATTGTTTTTTTTTTCCAAGAAACATTTTCATGTTTTATAGCTTGAAAACTTTAGCCAATCACCACCTCTACTACCTGTTTTCTATTTATCTACTCAAAATACATAAGAAGTGATATCGCCTGTTTCCAGCTGGGATAAGCTCCAGCAACCCCCACCACCCAACTGGATAAAGCAGGCATAGACGATAAATGAAGATATGTAAGAATTAGCCCGTTTTATCACAGACGTCGATAATTTCCCCAAATTTCTAGACTAGTGTTATTAAAATCTTCACTTCTACCTGTCTAGTAAGTATTTTATTGAACCCCACATGTACTCAATGACTATTCTGTGACCTCTGAGCTGTAATCAGAGGCAGCATCAGTGTTTGCGGGAGGGGAAATATCCCAAACACTGTTCAGCATAATGCAGCTTTACACTAGAAGCCACAAACCTCCAGAATAAACACATAGATGATGTAACTAACAGCTGGATTGTTAATCTTGTACCAGAGGTTGCTGAGTGTGCACGCTCTTTTTAGTTAGTCTTTGGCATTGTCACTGCACTTCAGTTCAGGGTCGTGCAGACTCTGCCACAATAAATATACAGGAGCAGGAAGGAATCTGTGAACAATCAGAGTGTCTCTAAAATTGCAAGGGTCGTAATAATCACCACTCCTGTCAAGAAGGTACAGTCCATTTAACTGCACTCCCATGTGGGAAGCAGGGCCGAGTCCTGCCTTGGCCATGCACATTCCCATGTAAACGTCATCAATGGCAAGAACGGTGATGGAGTGGGACATGTTGTATATGACTGAAGCTGTGTAGCCAGACAAAATGAATCCGCCGCCTCCACAGTAGGGAGGGTATGAGTTGGACTCCTGCACCTGAACTGGAATATAATACTTACTGTCCGGCCATCTGATGGGCCCCACACCGGCGATCAAGTGTCCAACAAAGAGGTGCTTGCTTCCATCGTTGTCCGTGAGGCCTTTGAGATACACAACCATGTTGTCTGTGTGGGCAAACACGTCATCATCACCGTTCATCAGGAAGTGAACATGGGGACAGTTTCTTTCCATCCACTCCAGGAAGAGAATTTGCTTCAAGGTGAGGTTGTAGAATGAGTCTTTGAAGTCCCATTGGAGGATGTCATTGTTCTCGTGTTGCTCCAGCTCGAGCAGTTTGTTCAGCCTCTCTTTCTCAAAACCAGCACCCGCCGTCCCCGAGAGGAAGACCCTTCGTATCCACTTGCCATACTGCAGCCTCTCCCTGGCCCAGGTTTTGCGCAGCGCCTCTCGTCGGTCGTAGTTCTCAGGAAAACTTTTAATGACCAGCAGAAGGAAGACTTCTCCAGATCCACTGGCGCCTCCACATTTGTCAGGAATGTCCAGCAGCATGGGGAAATGTCGACAGTGGCGATAGTAGAGAAAGTCTTGTATGTGACGTGGGAGCGAGCTGAAGTCGGTGATGTTGGCAGCAGATGTGTTTTGTTGACATTTGGGCCAGGTGAAATTATAAGGGGCTTTTGTGGAGGGTGCATTTTTTACATGGACAACCTGTTTCCCACGTAGATGTTGGAGGATGGTTTTGTAGTCAGCCAAGTCTTTACAGAGATAAAATACCATGAGAAGAGCTCCTGTCACCACAGCCATGAAGGCTGCTCTGCTGGTGAAGACTGTTGTCCTTGAAAAACAGGAGTGACAAAAAAAATGTTCCCATTAGATATGGTAACATTACAATAATCTGAGCTTCAGTTAAATGAACCTGCAGAATTCATAGGAGTTACTGGCACTGCACAGTTCTGGAAAACACTGAAAGACAATTTGAAAGCTTTTAAAAATGAGAAGTACTTCTACAGTAGTGTTGTATTATGGAGGTATCACTTCACAGGTGGTAAAACAGAAGAATTTGAGTGTAAAGTTTAAGCTGCAACCTTTGGTCCTGGAAAAGCTAAAACCAAGGTGTTAAATAATGCAGTTTCTTGAATGGTCACTTGAGGCTCCACAAGAAAGCAAAATAGGTGCAGTACTCTCAACAGCCACTAGAGGCTGACTTCAAAAAAGTCTCACTCCAATTGACTTCAGTTCATAATTTTCTGTCCTGAATAAATTTTTTTCCTCAAGTTGTTCTGATGTCATTATCTAAAGCCAACTCTTCTTCTCAGTGATCTGGTGGTCTATCTGAAAATCATATCATCATAGAGGAGATAATAGGTTTCAAAAAGAGGAAGATTTAGGGGTGTGGGTAGTTTGATTGAGTGGTCTGGTCTCCAATGAGGCTATAAAACGTATTTATACACAGTGGACAGTGTCCTTGGGCTCCTTCCTTCTATCCAAATATGGTCACAAAACACAGTGACATCACATTACCTTTGTCCTCTCTATATACAGTCTGTGGTGAGTCCCTACAGACATCTATGGTGAAATGTTACAGCAGAAATAAATTTGTTTCCAGCTTGGATTTTATTATTTTTTAAAATCTTGGTCTCTGTGGCTAACTTTCCACCTCCCCATGTGCTAAGACTTTAAGTTATGTGTAATTAGGGGGCGTGGCCACTTTGAGTGACAGCTAGTCAAGGCACATGCCTAGCAGCAGTCAGATTGGCCACGATGTCGATCTGGTTTCAAAATGCCTACAAACTAACAGGTGATATCACTGTTGTTATGCCAATATTTTATCTGCAATTTATGGTAATGTTACAGGCAGCTGTCCGGCTGTTAGTAATAGTTACGAAAATGAAATATCATGAATGGCTCGGTGACACAAGGGAGCATTATATTAATACTGTATTACTCATTATAAGTAGTATTTTTCAGTGTTTTTAAATAATTCCAGTTACATTTATTGCAGTTTAAGTACAGTGGCTCTTATTCAGGTGCTATAATCTTTTACCTAAGTTTTGCCCATATCATGTATAATATATATATATATAAGTCAATCGTAGAACAACATACTGCTATCCTTATTCTGCACCATTGGAGGCATAGT
>OOFC01003477.1:1554-18686 GCA_900323345.1 Pseudochromis fuscus | reverse complement strand
GAAATTACAAATCTCTGGAGGCACACAAACAATTCACAAATGGCTGGGTACAGGATTTGGGTGTGTTCATGCCCCCATGTGAATTTATCATCATTCGGACAAAGGTGAGTGAGCCTTTATCATATTTTATTACTACATTTATTACTAAAATTCTGTCTTATCATGAATGCTAATATGCATTAAATTTGTTAGACAAACGCCCCCCAAGATTCCAAATGATCAGTGTCAAAAATAAGTTGTTCAACCCTTTTTTCCAGTGGAGTTATTTATTTTACTGATGCTGCTGAGCTAACCGTGAGCTAACAGTGAGCTTGTTGTTTAGCAGCAGTAGTTGATGAATAATGCCGTCGCCTTGCTGAGACAACAATGGCAACAATTTTTACAATTTCAGATATTTGGGGGTGTCAGAAGAGAACTGGATGTCCACCCTTCTCACTGCTGCTATCCAAGCTACCCGTCTTCGTTTTGTCAGTTCTGACATTTGGGCTCCCTCATGTTGCCTCCAGGTTGGAAAACCATAAAACGATATCCGATGATGTTGCTTGTTACCCTGCCGATCGTGCGACCTAACATTACACCCAACAACATAACAGGTTCGAACCATTGCTGGTGTTTTTAGCTGTTTTAGTGCCCCCCAACCTACTCCACTGTTGTTTACGAGTGCCTGGCTGCGTGACGTCACGCTCCAAAGCTCTATATCTATGGACGAAACAGCAGATGGCAGAGGAGACCGGATCAAACCAGTTCGCAGTCATCAACCAGCGGAGAAGTCGAAGTATGTTTTAAATTTGACACAAGTTTTTAATTTTGTGGCGACGGATGAAGCACCGATATTTTCAGTTTAACGAGGTGATGCTGTTTTATTTATTTACTAATTTTTTAAATTTTTGCCATCTCTTTGTCATGCTGTTTTAAACTGCTAAATTAGCTCACAGTAGCGGTACCTTGCTTGCACGCTAATATTTCAAAGCTAGGTCAAGGTCACCGTGCATGGAAATGTGTTGGATTTCTAAACATTTGAGAGCTAAAGCAGGCTACAGCATTAGCTAACGTTGGGTAGGGCTTAACTTGGTGCTTTCAGTTGCCATGTTTTCCTCTCCATGACCATTTTATGAGGCTTCACTTAGCCAGAATAATAATTACAAAGTTAATGGTTACTGGCCAGACACCAACTTAAAACAATGTGGAAATGCAAATTGTGTCTTTTTTCCAGTGCTTTAAAAATACAGTTACTAAGACATTACAGACTCTACCATGGTCAGTATTCCACAATATCACCTTTACCCTGCCTGTACAACAGTTGCATGTGCCCATTTACCACTTACAATTCACTGAAAGTACATTTGTCAAGAATGCATTCTGAGAAAAATGTGGTAGGAGGAGACAGCAATGATATGTCTATAAGTCATTTAACTGCCTTGTGTGTGCTTTTAAGCAACTATTTGTTGAGAGGGATATGTTTATTCATCTTAGGGGGCATCTAAGAAAGAAAAAAATGGTACCATGTCCCTTCAGAACCTGCAAGTTCAAAACAAATGTTTACTCAACATATAATGCCCACAGATGCAGAGAACACCAACGTGAATCGGACTACGATCCTATAGTTGTAGTGCAAAATGTCTTTGACATTTCTCACGAAAATGACAATGAACATGATCATGTAGAGCTTTCGGAAGAAAATGAAACAGGCACAGTTGCAGGAAGTTGTGATGCGGGATTAACAGAGCAGTTAGAGTACAATCTAGCTGCCTTCTTCTTGAAAATGCATATCCATGCTCCATGTGTCTACAAGGGCAACACAGGAAATTGTTGCGCATATTGACCAATTGTTTTCACTATCAGAACCCGTTTTCAGGGAATCTGTAGTTAAGATACTGGAAAAACATAACTGTCCTGTCACTGACATACTTGTCAGTGAGATTGTTCAGGCAATTTCAGACAGTAATATTTTGCATAAATCTGTCACCTCTGAAGGACCACTGTCAACAGCTAAGAGGAGAAAAACCTACTATGAAGATAATTTTCCATTTGTGAAGCCTGTAGAGTACCTTGTTGGGTCATCACATCGTACTTTTATGCATGTACCCATTCTCACATCTCTGCAGCAGTTGTTGAAAAAAACTGATGTACAAGAGAAAGTCCAAGAACATGTTTCACAGTTGCCTGGACAGTATTCATCTTTCTTTGATGGCTCTTACTACCAGGAAAATAAGCTTCTCTCAGAAGAGGGTCAGAAATTATCATTAATTCTTTATGTTGATGATTTTGAAATTGTAAACCCTTTGGGAACTTAAAAGAAAATTCACAAAGTATGTGCAGTTTATTGGACCTTAGCTAACCTGCCGGTAAAGTATCGCTCAGCACTGCACTCTACCCAATTGGCTCTTTTGTGCAACTCAAATGATGTACGGCAGTTTGGTTATGAAAAAGTGTTTGCACCTCTCTTGAGTGACCTAAAAACTCTTGAAGAAGTGGGTGTCTACATTGAAACATTTGGTGCCTGTGTCAAAGGCACAGTCTTTTCTGTTGTCTCTGATAATCTTGCTGCCCATGGGCTGGCTGGTTTCACTGAGAGTTTCAGGGCAAAGTATTTCTGCAGATTTTGTCTTGCCACCCAGTTGGAAATGCAAACATCGGATGCAGTCAGTGGTAGTTTTGAGATGAGAACTAAAATTCTGCATGATCACTATGTTCTAGAGGTGAAGGACAGTGACAATGAAGAGAATTGTGGTGTAAAACACAGTTGTGTTTTTTCTGACCATCTGTCTTTCTTTCATCCTATAACAGGCTTTCCACCAGACATCCTACATGACCTGTTTCAAGGTGTCATTCCTGTAGAGTTGGCACATTGTTTGAGAGGTTTGATTGCAAAGAAATATTTCACCTTGGAAGAGCTGAATAGGGCTATACTGTCGTTTCCCTTTCAACATTCTAATAAGGTTAATCGCCCCCATGCAATTCCTCAAAACTTTTCCAGTCGAGCAACAATTGGTGGGAATGGGCATGAGAACCACACCCTGCTTAGACTGCTACCTATTCTTGTTGGCTCCAGAGTCCCAGAAGGAGACAAGTGTTGGGAGATTCTAATGGAGTTAAAAGACATAGTTGAGCTTGCTGTGTCTCATAATTTCACTGATGATACCATTGAGTATATGGCCTGTAAGATTTTGGATCACAGACAGCTGCTTCAGGAAGTCTTCCCCAACTTACGATTACGACCAAAACATCATTACATTGAGCATTATCCTTACCTGATAAAGTGCTTTGGTCCTTTGGTGCATCTGTGGACTATGAGATTTGAAGGGAAGCATAAAGTTTTCAAGAAAATTATCCGCCACAGTCATAACTACAAAAATGTGTTGAAGACTTTTGCAGAGAGTCACCAGCATATGATGGCATTCTATTTGTCTTCACCACGGTTATTCAAGCCACCAGTACAGACATCAAATGTGGAGTCTGTTATGTGTGATATTATCGCATGTGATACTCATGTGATAATATCACACATAGACAAACAGCACCAGTGTATATTGCACAAAACAGGTTATCTTTGAAGGCACAACTTTTGTAGTGGGTATGTTTGTATGCACTGGGGCACATGCTGCTTTGCCTGAGTTTAAAGAGATCAGAAACATCTTACTTATAGGAAATGACATCTTCTTCTTACTGAAAAGCTATGAGGCCTGGTACATTGAGCACTTGCGGTCATACGAGCTAACAGATGCTAAAAGCAAAACCCATACAGTAAAATCTGTGTGTCAGCTAACTGATCAAATGCCACTGTTTGCCTACAAGGTTTCAAGCAAGCTAATTCTCACAACTAAACATTTCATTCCAGTGTCTGAATAAAAGCTGAGTGCATGCAGCCTGCAAACAACAATTAAAGGTAATATTTCTTTAGAGTCTGTGGCTATCTACCATTATTATGTTTGAAGATGTTGAGTCATTACTCACATTTCAAGTTTGGCATTGTGTGAAATGCTAAGTATTCCAATTCCTACCACTAAAGTCTAGATTTTTTTTTTTTCACCTTTGAACAGAGCCGTCTCATTTTAAAAGTAGGTAATTGTCTGTTGGCTTGGTGTAAACATGGTTGAAAGTCTAGGTCAAATAAAAATAGAGTAGTTGGTATTGTAATATGTTCAGGTGGAAGAGGTGACTTAAAAAAAATTAAAAGGTCTGCTTTGTCTTACAGGTTACCCTCACCATCCTAATGGAAGGCAGTGATGTCCTCAAACTAAGGGTCATCCTTGATGATGTCAATGCTGAGAGGCTTTTTTTGCCCTCTCGTCCTGAGTCTGTAAATGCTCTCATATCTGAGGTGAAAAATAAGTTGAATCTGGACTATGACTTTCGACTTCAGTTCCAAAACCCTGAGTTCGACAACGCCCTGTGCAATTTGGTGAACATAGAGGATCTACCATCCAAGTCAACCATCAGTATAGTTAGACTTGTTGATTTAGATCTTAGTTCAACCAGTACAGATGACACAGTGTTACTCTCTGATAACACACATTCACCACAGCATTTTTCTCGATGGCCAGACATTTTTGTGATTCCAAAGTTTTCATATGAAGTGGAGTATGCCCTAGGTGAGGGAAATGCTGCATTTTTGATCGAGGGGAAAACTCTCAGGTTGACTAGGGATCAGAAACACAACATCTTGGATGTAATGGCTGCTGAAATATACAAGCACAAAGCATATCCTAGTACCAAAGATATTGGGAAGGCCGCAGAAGCTCTGGTCACCAAACACCCCTCCCTGAAAGAAACTGGCTCCAAAACAGGGTATGAGGGTTGGAAGAACAGCCTACATTTTAAGATGGGAAACTACAGGACCAAACTAAGCAGGGTTGGCATGAAGGATGTAGCTGTGAATGCAAAAAAGCGCAGCAGGACCAATCCAGACGGTGCAGCTTCCAGGGCCAACATTAAAAGACCCAGAAGAGGGGAAGTCAACTTCCTTCCAAATTGTCCACTTGGAGAAACAAAGGACACACTAGAGATCCAGAGGCTGGAGATGGTGGAGCAGTTCAAGAAGGCATCAGCCGAAAGAGACATGATGCTCATCCATCATCACATGCAGCGCACCTTTGCACTCAGACGTGAGGAAATTGTGAATTCAGCTCCTTCCATTGCTGAAATCAAAGACAGATGGCCTGCACTCTTTTGTGAAGCTCAGGTGAGTAAAAGTTGTAAAAAGTTGCCAAGATATTCCCATTGTAGCACAGTTTCATCTAGATGAATAGCTTTGAAGTTATCAGATTAATATGGTTGCCCTTATTGAAAAACAGCTATGATAATGAATGTCACTTCTATTGTCCTTATGTTTTCCATGCAGCTTTACAGTGAATTCCACAGGATCACTAACAAGAACTTGCAGTTTTCCTTCTTTGCTGCGCTTGACAAATACATACCTCAGCTGCTGGATCTTTACAAGAAGAGGAAGACGGGGAGATTTGGTGAGAAGATGGAGGAAGTTTTGAAGGCATATGAGGAACAGGTAAACATATTTTTATAACAGATATGCATTACATTTATTTATAATGTGAGCAGCACACCTTTGTATCCCAACTATGCTTAATTGTCTTTCTCCAGGAGGAGAACATCACTGCAGCGAGAACAGCAGCCCTGGTCGGCCTCCCACTCTACTTAAAGGAAGATCCTTCAGAGGTCTTTAAAACTTGCAAGGTTTGTTCTATACCACATTTCCCATTTCAAAAAATTAAACAAATTTTTTAATGATGGTTTACTGATTACCATAAACATTTGAAATGCGCCTCCACTGTTTTTCCAGTTGACTGCCTTTTGAGCAGATTATCAGTTGTATTACAGATTTATTTATTTATTTATTTTTTTTATTTCAAGAATGCTGTGTTTTCCTTTGTAACATGATAATTTTTATTCAGGCCAAGTGCCTCTTTATGTAGTGTTCAAACAGTTCAAACAAAAACAAATACAATCTCACAGAATATATGCAATTATAGCTGAGGGATTTCATTACCTTACACATTTGCTTTTTCATGTTGCTTGTATTGGATATAGAAATCTAAAAAAAACAATGGAATATTTGTATTGTTTTATTTTATATCATTAGTCTTTCTATAGGTTCTATAGGCTACACTGACACTCACTAAACATGTATCCCCTTCTCAGGAATTGGATTTGGAGCTGGAGGCAACCCATGATGGAGCAGTGGCTCTGGTGGCCGTGATGGATGAAGAGGAGGTGCCTGCAGGAGTTCCATTTAAAACTCGTCATGTGTCAATCATCCTAGAGGATCAGGTAGTGTTGTCTAACAGTACATGGACTGATTCACTTGTGATTTTGTTTGGCCTGATCTATGCTCTCCATTTGAGCTATCCAGAGAAGTTAAGTGGCTTCTTTGAGTTCATCCAGGTTGTCCTGTTAAATCTTGATGAAGGTAGAAAGCAGCTGAAGCCAAAACTACAGGCCTTGAGAAATGAGCTTCAGTGAGGTTGTGAAGATGTTGTGTTACCACAGGACAACAGTGTCCAATAATTGTTTTCAGTGTATTATTTTCATGCCTCATATTGCCTCATATTGTCAGTTGCAAAGGCAAACACCTTGTTACATTTGCCAAGTTGAAAAATTAGACCATTTTGTCCACATTAAGCACATTTTGTAATATCTCTCCACAGTAGTGGCATTTTTTCTTTTTTGCAAATTTGAAATATGGTTGTTCTTGTAAATGTTGGATTTTAAATCCAGGTTGTTCTTTTGCAGCTGAAGCCAAACCTACAGGCCTTAAACAATTTCAGTGATATTGTGAAGATGTTATGTTACCACAGGACAACAGTGTCCAATAATTGTTTTCATTGTAGTATTTTCATACTGCCTCATATTGTGAGTTGCACAGGCAAACACTTGTTTCATGTCACGTTGCAGAATTAGACCATTTTGTCCACATTAAGCACATTTTGTAATATGTCTGGGGGTTTGTTTGTTTTTTTTGCAATTTTGAAATGTGACTTTTTTTCCCCCAAGAGTCTTATTTTCATAATTTTTCTAACATTGTGCTTTGAACATTAATATGGGTCAATATTAATGTTGTGCGTGTTGTGCATTCAACTAAATAAAACATTTAAGTTGTCAGTCTTGCTTGGTTTGTATGTGACTTAAATGGTTCAAGGCAATCGGTTTCCTCAAACAAATTGAGTTACCAAAGATAATTTATGAGTTGTCACAACTCAAACATTGAGTTGTTTTTTAAGGTGAGATAAGTTAATTCAGATAAATACTGTTACTACAAATAAAAAAGTTGGAAGAAATTCATCATTTGAGTGCAAATACCTCATAGGTTTAAGTTACATTGACTGATTACATTTAATCATTTTAACTTTATTGACCAAAGTTATGTTAACTCTGTATACCTCAGTTACTTGAACTCAAATCAAAAAAGTTGTAATGGTTAAACTGTTTGAGTTGATAAACTCAAATAGCTCAAGGCAATCGGTTTCCTCAAATCATTTGAGTTCATCTAACTTAGCAGGTTTTACATTATAATGTAATTAAAGAAAGATCGGTGTGTTACTGTGGTAACACAAGTCACTGCACATCTGCACTCTGGTAATGATTGTTAGTAAACCATGTCAATTAAAGTAAATACAGATGTGTTACTGTGGTAATGCAGATCTTTGCAAGAGGCGACAGGGTCGCAGCGTCCGTTGTCTTCCAGGCAGCGGTCAAAAGGGGGCACAACTTTCTCCAGACACTGGACTCCATTACCCACGTACCCCAGCAGGCACTCGCACTCACGCTCATTCTGGAAACAAAGGAAATGGAGTGATCAGGTTCAGGCAGGAAAATTAATTTGTGTTGTTAGCCAATTTCTCAGAAATGGAGTTCTCTCAATCACTATTTAATAATATATATATCATATATTTAATAATATAATAATAAGTTGTAACATGTAAACCTGGCATTTCGCAGTGGCAGGTCAACCGGAAAGCTGCCCTGGATCAAGATCTCTGACAGAGCACTCTAATTTCTGTGGTTACTTTTAGGCTGCTTTTTTGGAAACTTGGCAGGAATCCATGCAAGTTGTCTCAATAAAAGCCGCTGTGATGCAACACCTTGTTTCCTGAAATCTTTACAATGAAGATGAGGAGTGCAAATGTTTGGAATATCTTTGTCTTGGATCTTTGGCAAACAGTTAATATTTTAAACAAACCTGACCATAGAACAAGTATTAAAGATAAAAGGCATTTACTCACTGGACCAGTGAACTTGCAGGTGGCGAAGTCGCTGCAGCCACCGTTCGTTTCTAGCTCGTCAACACATCTGAAATTCAGACACAAAAACAGCGGCCTGATGTCACGTCTTTAAATCCTAATTTTATATCAAATCATCTTTAATACAAGGCGAGAAAAACACAGAAATCAATTAACTCTGAGACAGGCCTCGCCCACCTGTTGATGGGCTCGCAGGAGGAGCCGTCTCCTTGGTAACCACTGTGACAGGTGCAGTTGACGAGCAGTCCTGTCTGGTTACAGTCTGCATTCTGGTGGCAACCGCCGTTGTATTCGGCACAGAGGTCTGGAGCTGCAGAGTGTTTAATCAAACTGTCAGCTGATCTGATTCACCACAAACATTAACTCTCTTCATGTGTCCATGTTTTCACACATGAGTCTCTGGGTTACACATTGAACTGAGGGCAGAGAGCAGTGCGGGATCTATCTTGTATCGATACAGAGGATTCAAATTGTAATTTCTGCCAACTGTTTCTTCACAGTGGATATAAATGATATTTTCATGATAATTTACAGAGTTATCACCTGAGCTGCAGCTGCTCTCTGCTTCACTGAGCTTTACAGTGAGTTTCAGCTCATTGTTGAGCTGTTGGCCTTCAGCTTTACTGTTTTGTTCATTGCTCTCAGAGCACTGTTGTCAGCTGTTTTCAATGAAAAAGCAGTAAAAACACAGTAAAACACCGTACACAACCTGCTCAGTACCAAAGAGACAGAAACCAGCTGGTGAGCAGAGTGAAGTGTTCAGCAGGTAAAGAGCCAGATATTTTCCTCAGAAGGCCAAAAGAAGGGATAATGAATTGGTGGATGCATAACAAAGCAGCTGTTCACAATATCAACTTTCCAAATTTCATGACATAAAATATATTGATTTGCTTCTACTGCCCCCAAGTGGCCAAAAAAAGAAAAAAAGGAAAATGTGCTTCCTCTGAGTTTTTGTTATATTATCTTGTTCCTGTTAATGTTGTCTGGTTTTAAACAGATCTGCACTTTTAGTTGTGGTTTTGTTGTTGAAGGTTCTGTTGGGAAGAGCAGCACATCATCAGAATACAACACTAACTTATGTTCTTCTCATGGGCTGAATATGGAAATGGACGAAGCGACCAGGCTCCGAAAGTGAAGCCAATGTGGAAGTGCAAAAAAGTGCAATTCCACCAATGCCCACTAGATGCTGGTTCCTAAACAGTCTGGCTCCAATTGACTCCAATTTAAAAATAGTAATTTACAGTCATGAAATACGAAGAGATCTGGTGGTCCTTCTGAAAAAAAAATCCTAATTATGTAGATATTAGGCTCCAATGAGACCAGATGAGACCAATGAGACCACCTCTGAACTCGAGTGTCATCCACATTGAACAGCAAGGGTCAAGGGTCAGACCTCCTCACTTCTCCCTACTTGTCCAAATATGGTCACTTCTGGCTCCCTACACAACCAACATGACGACAGTTCAAATGACGATCTCCTGACTTAAAAACGTGAGTCTACAAACTAACAGGTGACATCACGTTGGCTTCGTCCATTGTATTTACAGTCTACAGTTCTTCTCCATCAGTGGTGATGTCGTCAGTATTACTTTTACAACTTTTTCTGTTATGAGACAATCAAATGTGATGAATATTATTAACTGTCAGAGTCATTGACATTACCTTAAACCACATGAACCAGACTGCTCTCCACACAAGGGACAGGCATAGTTTGTGTCAATAAGTGTTCAAAAAATAAATAAATAAATAAAATAGTTGGATGTATAACAGAAATCCTATGATGAAATAATAATGTTTTAGATAAGTATAGAAAGATTTCTTAATCCTCTTCAACAGGAATGATTTTCCCAGAATACAAAAATGCAATTCTCCATATATCACAGGGCACGTGGCAGCTTACAGCAGGGTTATATGCAAACATACAAAACATACATAATGATGCAGCAAACTATTGTATTTATATAATTTTATCAATATATTTTTAAAGGACAACCAAATGAGTAGCTTGGGAGTATTGCAGTATAGACCAAAGATGTCAGGAGTTTGATTATTTCATTTCAGTTTTAGTGAGTCAGTCTGGTCACATTTTGTTTCCAAATAGTAACTGTGTATAAAAAGAGCTACAGTTTGTTCACCTGCTGATCTGATGTGGGTGTAAACTCTGTTAAACTCAAGCTGAAAGTCAGTGCTTCAACTCCTTAGTGAGTTTTCTTCTCCTGAATCAGAGAGTGGAGTTGTTTATCTGAGCCACAGCTGGGTCAGGGTGATCTGACAATGTGCAGCAGGCCTTCCGACAAACACGGAGGAGTTTTCATTGTTATCAGGTCTTGAAGGTCAGAGTTGTATACTCAGTTTCCTGTTTTTTCTCCTGTGGCTACAAAAAACTTTGTCATCAGTTTTTGTTATTTTCTTTTGATGAGAAAATTGCTGTGGTCACTTTGATGCAGGTTATTATTATGTTGTTGTTTTAATTCCTGTAGGAATCACAGTCATCATGCAGATAGAAGGACTAGATGTAGCAAAATGAAAATTTCATATCACAGTTACTGTGACTGAAATTATCATGGTAAATCATTATTATCACAGTATAAACAAAAACAAAAACAATTACAATAACTGAACTCACCAAACTATGGGCTTTCGCTCTCAAAATATAAATATAAATAAAAAATATAAAAAATATAAAATTATTCTCTCCACTTTAGCGGAAATACATGAGATCTGAGGTTAACTAGTCCCTGTCAGCCAGCAAAATTAGGCTTATGTTTTCTAGACATCGTGATTTTCCAAAACTGAATAAATACTGCACATAGTACCACTAAACTGCTTTGCTAGCTCAATCATGTTGTAACTAGAATATCTGCTGAATAAAATAATTTTTTCATGGACTGAAACTTATATGTCTGGCAGCATCTCCATCATTTTTAAACTACCAGGTGCCGTGACAACGACTTAGCTGATCTTTAGCTGCGACAAACTTATATTAACGGTTTAATGTTGATATTTAAATATACACAATGGCTTTCCAGCATCAGCGCCAGAACAATATTGACAAAAAATCGGTCCATTATGCAGGGTAACAAAGTAGACAGGAACCTCATCTCGACACAAGACTGGTTGCAGTGAAATGTTTCTTTTTGCCATGGAAACCACACAGACAGCATGGCTACCTGTACTGTCTTGCTCATTTGAGAACATTGTAAATGTCTAATTGACCAATCAGATTGCTCGGTCAGATCTACATGTTGTATAACATTAAAAATCTGCGTTGCTTTAGTGGGGGAAAAAAATCTCCGTAACCCCTGTCCATGCGGGTGCCTTCTGCCATTTTTTCAGGGGCCAAACAATGTAAACTGCACAAACTTATTTTCATTCATTTATCTCAGGCGATTCATGAGTGTTTTTAAGGTTTTCAGATACCTTTTCCATAGTTGACAGTTTCAACGGATCTCTTCTGTCTTCTTCAGAATGTCATCCAGATGTCGAGTGGTGACGTGCCATATGAGCTGATGTTACTGATGTTACTGTCAGATCTGACAGGTAGACCACGCCTCCTGCTGTCTGATCGCCCCCCCTCCAAGACGGCACTCCAGGTGTGGGACAGGTTGTAGGCTCCCTCATCTCTGCTCATTGTCTTGGGGGCATGTTTCCTAATCTCCACTGCTTCCATTACCCAACGTCGGAAGCGATTTTCCTTGGCGCGGATGACTCTAGCTTCCTCCCAGTTGATGATGTGGTTCTCCCTCCGGCAGTGGTCGGCTATTGCTGATTTTAAGTCTTCTTGCTCGGCCTTTGCTTTTTCTGTTTTGGTGTGTGGTTTCTTGGTTTCTTTTTCGCAATCCTTTTTATGTTCGGTTTTTCTTATTTCGAAGCACCTGCCCATTTCCCCAATGTATGTGTAATTGCATGAGTGGCACGGAATCTCGTAAATGATGTTGCATTTGTCGTCGGGTTGAATCCTGTCCTTAGGGTGTACCAGTAGTTGTATGAGTTTTATGTGTAGTTTAACCGGTGTGTCTATTCCATATTTCTTCATTGTGCGTTGGATGCGTTCTGTGGTCCCTTTGATGTATGGAAGTGTGACGTAGCCCCGGCCGTTACCTGCGGTTTTCCTGGTTGTCTCGTTTTGGTGATCCCTAATTTGTACTTGTTGTTTTCCTTTGTTTATGGCCCATTGTGGATACTGGCAGTTGGTAAGTGCTTTTCTGATGTGTTGCTCCTCTTCCTCCCAGTCTTCTTGCGTTGTGATGTATTTTTTGCGGTCAACTACAGAAAAGGTATTTGAAAACCTGAAAAACACTCATGAATCGCCTGAGATAAATTAATGAAAATAAGTTAGTCAAATTCTACGCGAAATGAGTTTGTTTACATTAATTGTAAACTGCACATGCGCGCCTATGTCTGAGGTAGTGCTGCTGCCTTTGCATGAAAGCGGTATCACCATGAGTTATTCAAACTGTTGGAATCAAACATGGTTTTAATGATAATTCAACTTTGAAATGGTAATACTAATCGCCGGGAATTTCACCTAGGTTTATCATTATACCGGTAATCGTTACTCCCTACTACAAACATACAGTAACACTCACGAGGCTCTGGACTGCAGAAGGTGCCGTTCCCCTCAAATCCAGATTTACACTGACAGCCAACACCTTTCACACAGTCGGCCTGAGCGTGGCACTGCCGGCACTCCTGTGGGATTGAGCCTGAACAGACAGACATACAGATGGACAGACGGACAGACAGACAGACAGGCAGAGACACAGGTGATCCATCACAGAAGCAGAGTAAAAAAAACAAACCGAGCTTTATCATTTCTGAAGTTCTGGAGTTGATATATATTAATGAGGTGCTTTTTAAGATTTACACCTTCTGCAGGAACCAGTGGGCTTAGAGCCACAAACCTGGTTGGGAGGTCATAAAGTATTAAGAGATATTGTTGGTTTTGGTCTTTCCATTGGGTTTGCTGATAATAAAAAATAAACATCCTGGGCTACACTATTTGTATTCAGGAGGAAAACTCACCTATTTTGTCCTTGCAGCGATCTCCCTCCCAGCCCGGCCTACAGACACACTGTCCAGAACCTTCAATGCCATCATTGCACCTTCCCTGTCTCCCACAGAGACAGGCTGAGACAGAGAGAAACATGACTTAACACATTTTCTAATCTAACAGAGGTGTGAGAAGACAGGAGATATTTTAGGCTCTTCTCAGCTTCAGTTTGGCTCTGTGGATATGTGACTGACATTCAGAGCTCTTCAAGCCTTTGATGTCATGAAACCTTCTTGGTTAATTCATTAGTATGACTGTAGGAGCGACAGCAACAAGCCTGTGGCTGGGAAGTTTACTACAACTCCCAAAATGGACTTCAAAGCCTCAAATTTTGAACAGTTTGCTTTCTAGAAATCTAATTCTATGGTTTATTTCAAGATGAATTCAGGAACCTCGGTGGAGGGTTTTGTTTCTGCAACAGGAAGGAGTTTTGAATTCACCACAGCTCTGACTGACCCCTCCCCCTCCCCCCACCTGTGTCTCCACTGAGAAGCAGTGATGAGAGGGTTTAAAAGAAAACTGCGAAAGTGAAACTGTCGACGATGAGCAGCTGTTTCATGTTTTTAACCCGGTCTGCTGGGCGGCTCTGAGTGAAGACAGCTGGCAGGTTCGTCCTGAGCTGGAAATACACCCAGCTGTGCGATGGGGAGTGCAGAGTGTTGCTATGGCGACAGACTGCTGGAGAGCTGATGGGGGTGAAACTGTCTGTTGTTGGTTTTTTTTTTGTTAATGGGTGTTAATGGGTCACAATGATAGACATATATACATCAATAAGTAAAAATATAATATTGCAGTCTGTGCAGCATTTTCAACTCTCTTCGTCCTTGTTTTGTTCTTTCTATAAATGTACATAGAATGGACAAAGCCAAGATGATGTCATCCATTGGTTTGTGGAAGCCAGTAGATCGTCATTTTAACATTGCCATGCTGGTTGTCTAATCCTTGCCCCAGTTCAGGGCTGGTCTAATTGGAAACCAGACCTGTCAATCAAACTAACCTTGCCCCTAAATCTTCCTCTTTCTAAATAAGGATAATAATAATCTTATTCATGATTTTTTTTTTCAGATGGACCACCAGATCATCAAGATGAGTTGACTTTAGTTAATGACATCAGAATGTCTTGTGGAAAAGAGATTTTTTGGAGCCAGCATCTCCTTTGGGAGAATTGCTCTTTTTTGACTTTCACATTGGTCATTTCATATTTTGTTGTTTCCAGTTCTTCTTTTTTCTGATGTATTTGTGTTCACATGAACAAGAGTATCCAGGGTATGATCAGGACTTTGTAAGTACCACATTTTTGTGCTCTGTTTTACTGCCTCCTGCAGGTGGAGAGACAGCTGCTGAGTTTGAGCTGATGGTGGTCTCATGGTGAAGAAACAACTGAGCAGCAAGGCAAAGCTCTTCATTTGCTAGTCAATCTAAGTTTCTATCCTCATGAGGTAGCAACCTCCAAGTTGCAACTACAGTTGCTTAATTGGGCATTTGAGGCTGAGTCCAAAAGTGAGTCCAAAGACAGATTCCCATACAGAAATAGACAAAGCAAGTGTAACGTCATCCATTGGTTTGTCGACCGTTTTGAAGCCAAGAGATCGACATGTGAACGCCACCATGTTTGTTGTTTGGTGCCAGAAGTGACCATGTTTGTATAAGAAGGAAGCCATCCTCCAGTGGCCACCAGGTGTATTGCAGCTTTTTGCACTTCTGTGTTGGCTTCATTTTTGAGCCCCACTTGCTTTATCCATTTCTACAAACAATCTATGGTCCATCCCGACATACTACCAAACGTCCAACTTAAGTTTACTGGCTAATGAATAAAAGATCTTCACCGGATGATCAATTAGACCCACCCCCTTACTCCTCCCAGCTCCTCTCGTCTAAATATGGTCACTTCTGGCTTTAGGAAAAACCAAGACACCAAACGCTACTCTACAAACCAATGGCGGTTGTACCTGTACAGTTGACGCCATAGAAGCCACTGCTACATGAGTCACAGGCTTTTCCTCTAAATCCTAAGTGGCACACACAGTTTCCTGAACCAGAAACACCATCATCACACTTTCCATGGCTGCCACAAGGTAATTCAAGACCACCTGGACACACTGAAACACATAAGGAAAGGGTGGAGTCAAAACACAGGTGGACAGGGGGAGACGTATAATGCCATCCTTCCTGATTTCGTGCAGACATTTATCATATTCAGCTAATAAACATAAATAAGTATCTCATAAACACATTTCACTTTTCTTGATCATGTCAAAGGTCTGTTACGAAAAAGTTTAAGAAACTACTAGAGGTGCTGCTTCTGGAGGTGGACATTTTCAAACAAATACAAACTCTTATTCAAAGATTTATATATGACAACAGGATCTTGAATCCATTCTTACCTTGACAGTCTCGGCCATAGTGGTTTTTGCAGCACTTTCGGGTCCAGGAAGGAAACTCACAAACTCTCTTGCATCCCCTCCGACTGCTCGAAGTGTCCAGGTCACCAAGCCAGGGAGAGTAGCTTAGACCATACCTGTTTCGAGAGTAGCTTCTATACCCGTAGCCATAACGTCCATACAGGAGGCGGTTTGAACAACTCTCCGTCTTTCCCTAGAAGAATGCAGGAATGACGTTTATCTCTCTAGAGGTCCTGTACAGATGGTTAATGGCTAATGTTAGCTACAAGGCAGATCTTACTGTGTCACGATGTCTTAAAGGACAGGATGGAGGTGAGTCACACATTCCACAGCTCCCCTGAAACCATGTGAGAAACATAATAAGAATAAAATATGTGTCCAGTTTTCCTACACAAGTTCACTTTAATAAGCAAAGCAGTGGCATGGGTACTTGCACCACTGCAGAGTGACACAGTGGTAGCAACCGTATTAACCAGTTGAGATAGAGGCAGAACAAAAGTATTACATTTTACATCATAGCACAACTTTCAGACATTTATTCACCTGGCATTTGTTCTCAACATTGTACATAATCCAATAAAGTGATTAAAGTAACAAAGTTAAACAGCTGTTTTTTAGCTAGCTTCTTAGCCCAGCTGCTAACGGTAGATTTTTAAAACCCACTCATGTCTCAAAGCGACTGATTCCTTCATTAGTTTAAATAAAAGCTGATAAACTCCAATAGTTTCCTTTATGTTGGACTCCATTTCCCCTTTGAAGTGACCTCCTGTGGCCACAGTGATTCCACAGTTTTGTGGTTTGATTCCCTAATTTCACATTTTCTTTTTTAAACCTTTATTAATGAGGTTTTTGTTGATCTACAGGTCCTGCTAAGTTTACATCTCTGTTGTAGAGAAGAGGACTTGCAGAAGCAAAACTGGAGGTACTCTGAACTAACCAATATGTGGGAAGGTCAGACATATTTAATAAGAAGAGAGCAGTACGTGTAGCAAATGTAACATTATCAGTATTATCAATATTTGTGTCATGAACTGTTTTAATGACTCGTACTTCGTTACATTTGATCTCACCAGACAATTCTAGTAAAACATTTACAACAATGTATCACAACTAGTGCAGTAATAACATTTGTGCTGCAAGTGTTTAAGCAGTAGTAGTATTAGCATTTGCACTACTAACGTAAGTGGTTCTGTTCTCAAGGCTGTCGCAGTGTGCACCGAGGCCGGGCGGCTCCAGCAGCTGGTCGATCCCGTAGGCCAAGCCGTCTTTGAAGGTCATGTAACGCTCCACAACCCTGGCTGCATTATCATTAATTATTACTTCTCCCTGAACACACACACACACACACACACACACACAGACACAAAATCAATGCATTTTCAAAACCACACCTGTCAAACCACAACAGAATAGGATGAAACA